>OX632356.1:46478388-46775821 GCA_951751655.1 Ophion costatus
GGTAGAAAAAGCTCGTAAATTTCTGTAAAATCGCAGATACGTCGCCGAAATTGCCATGTTCGAATTCGGACGAAAAATACGAGGCAAAGAAACGAATAAGGAGAAAAGAAAAACATTCGAAGGGTGCCAGGATTTTGGCGATGCTTCGAAACATCGAGATCCGTTTTGCCGTCGCTTCTCTTTTTGCGATACTCCCGTGGCACGGCACCCGCGCTTCCTGATTATTCCTGGCAACGTTCCGAAGCCGTCGGAAGTGCGGGCAATCGACCGATGCGACCAGCGCGCGTACACGTACGCACACTTTTCCCAAAACGTTCACGAACCGTCTCGCCGCTATATTCATCCTGCCCCCCCCCCCCCCTTGACGTCCAACCACGAGACACATACCTTTCGTCTACATGAATATATGCAGGAGTATGCTTACTCGCCTCCATTACGTAATTAGTCTCCAGGAACAATGAAACGGGCAGAACTCGGGAGATCGTAAATACTCGAGAGGCCTCGTCATTATTCCATCGTCGCGAGTTTGAAATTTTGCATTCTTTTTCGCCCTGCCGGGAACCATTTTTTTCCAGCCCTTTTTGCGTTTCATGCTGGTGGAAAAATATTCAGAGGCAAACGTGTCTCGCTGGGAATCAGGGCGTCGCGAAGCTTTGTGGATGAACGAAAAATCCATTGTACCTTCGGGCTCTCACGAGGCGTAGTATGCCGAGAGTACTTGGCCCTTTCATCCTTGATTTAAGGGGGCGTCCCACTCTGGAAACTTCAAAAAATTGGTTTTTATTTGCATATTGTTACAGTGTGAACTTTCAAGAATATTTTAGGACCAACTGGAACCTGAAATTCGAAAAATTGACGAAGTCACACCTGTTTTAGGGCGGCGTACTTAAATTTCGCAACGCAAAATTTCCTAATTTTTTAAGACACCCCCCCCCTGCGTGACAGAACCGTAACGCTTCGCCTGAACCCCCCCCCCCTATTCCGTTACGTAACGGGTGCTTTGTCGTTAATAATTGCGGTTTTTTTAAAGAAATAACTAATTATGAAAGGATTAGGTTTATACTCATTTTATGAAGTGTATATTCATCTAAATTTATACCAAATTTTATGCATTTAAAAAAAATTAACCCTGATTTGGCGACGAAAAAAAATTCTCTTTATTGTCCCATCGATACCTTTATGAAAGGTTATCTTTAAATAAAAAGTCAACAATTTATCGATTTCTATAAAAATGTAGCTATCGCTATGCGTAGCGTTTTTTTTTATTTTGGTTTTTTTTACAAAATGTCGACAGTTTGGACATTTTTTTTCTATCTTTAAGCCCCTTTTTGTACTCAAGCATTCTTTAAAAATAGTAATGATCAAAATTTGAATAAATCTGCTACGTACAACCTTAGTGACTACGATTACAAAAACGTTTTCTTTTTATTGAAAATCAGTAGATAAGTTTTTCAGTATTCGCTGAGACAAGGTCGAAAAAAGTAGTTTCGAGAAAATCGCCATCAAAAGTTTCATTCTGTTTTTCTTGATATAAAGTTACGTTTTTTTTCCTAGAATATTGATACTTACATTAAAGTGTCAAATCGCGGGCGATATGACGGTTTTTCATGTTCATTATATTTCTCAAAATAATAAGAACTTGCACTTAATCTATTCTGAACGATGAGTTAAAAATTTTTAAAACTTGAACATGCAGAAATTTTGCTATTTCTGGCAGTTCTAAAATCGTGACGTAACGTAAACCTCGACCCCCCCCCCCCCCCAATTTCGTTACGTAATTTATAGACGCCCCCTAGTGGTACAGTGTGCGTCAGGTTTACCGCGATCCGTCGAGTTTGAACGCGATTGTCTCGAAATTTCATTTCGCAACGCGGCGGGATTTATATCTTGAGTAACTTTCACACTATTTACTTGAATTTTCACAGCTAGCGTGCAAACAGTGGTCATTTTCGGTTCACGATTGCATTTTTCAATTGGATAAATCATTTGTTAATAACAATGACTTTGGCATGCTGTTTTTCAAGAGAAAAATGAGGTTTTCTTTGGAGAAGCTGCCATTTTTCGTAATTTTCGAAATTTCGGTAAATAGATCGTGAACCCATAGCCAGTTGGATATATTTGAAGAAAATTTGTTTTGCCTTCGTTTCAAATTACATTTGAGCCTGGTAGAGATCCCGCCGTTTCGGGCCTCGTCGCTGGAGGACTGCAACGCCAACTGAAGCACCACGAACACTTTGGAAGATTTTCTTCCGAAAAAAATACATTGTAACCACAAAAATGTGTACAATATGCTGGGAATTTTTTTTCTTACATATTACAACCAGTGCGTTATTAGAGCAAAAATCATCATCCTGACCCTTTAAATTGGGCTTCCAAAGGCCCCGTTAGGACTTCACATTTTCTTAGCTAAATCGGGTTAAAAATGTCGTCTAGCTTTCTCTTGAAGAACAAAAACACGAAAAGAAGACGTTCAATTATAGTGACGAGTAATTAGTAAGTGCTGCGAAAGAAATCTCGCGGCAAATACTTTGAGGAAAAGCGTGCTCCATGCGATTTAGCTGCGCGTTCTTTCCCTTGGATACTATTATCTCCGTTCAACACGCGAGTGTCGCGGAACTCATATTTTTTATTGTGTATTTTATAGTATATAAAATAAAATATACAACGAATTCTGCGACACTTGGGTGCTGAATATATATATATATTTATATATATATGGGCTTTTTTACTGTGTATTTTATAGTATAAAAATAAAAAATAAAACATACAACATATGTATATATATATATATATATATATATATATATATATATATATATATGTATATGTTGTATATTTTATATTTTATTTTTTATACTATAAAATACACAGTAAAAAAAGCCCAGAGTGTCTAAAACCATTAATCATTTTTTCTTAATTTTGTGCAGTCTTTGAAAACAAATCTATTTATCCTTAAGCTATATTTGTATAAACATTTCGAGTTAAAAGTACAAAGTTACAGAAATGTGTTAAAAGTTTGAAAAATTGATAGCCGGCGGAGCATTTTATTCTAGAGGGAAATTCGGAAAGACGACTTGGTAGCAAAATCGGCCGTGTATCGACAAAAGATATTTTCCCTATATATAGAGAGCCTCGGTCGAAAGTATCAGGCACTTCCATTATAATTCTACTGTTTCAAAATATTTGTTTCCCAGTACAACGTATAGGGGTATAAAATACTAAAAACACATTGAAAAATGCGACAAAATTTTTGTACACAGAGAAAAAAAAATCCGTTGGGTCGAAACGAATTGTTCATACACAACGATGTTGAAGTTTGCACAATGAGAATGCAACGGAATCGGATATTTTTGTTGCACATTTCCCATTTTTTTTGCGCATTTGGGTTACGAAAATCACGCATTTTTTTTTATATTCGTTACGACGAGAGCCCCAACCGAAAACGGCAAAAAAAAAAGGTTTAGTATGTTATTGAAAGTGGAGAAAGGAAAAAATAAACAAAATTATACGAAAATTCCATTTCATTCCAATGATGGGATGGATCATCGTTCCAATGATGATGGGAACTTCACCACCATCATTCACAGGTGGCCAACGATTTGATTAAGATGGAACACTGAAATATTTTATTATTTTAAAAATGCCTTACTTCGTCGCAATCGATAATTCTTCAAATGACCTAACATTCCATTTTTATCAATAAATAAATCAGAATCCGCCAGTGAAGGATCTAATCAGTCCAAGTAACCTTTATTCAGTGTAGGTCGTGCCTCAACGTCTAGAGCTATTAGGTTGTCGGTAACTTAAAAGTCAGGTGCCTAATACGTTTGACCAAGGCTGTATATACAGGGTGGCCCGAAAAGCGACGTCCAAAAGGAAAATCCATACGCTTCCATTCATCCGAATGACACTCCTATCTATGCTCTACAATTTTTTTTCGAACAAAAAAGCATGTTTTTAAACTTTTCTTCGAGTTTTCCTATTGCATTGGTTTTCATTTATTTTTTTCCGCTTTCGTGTATACACTTTCTTCTCAGAGGTTTTCAAAAGAAATTGAGTCATTCAGACTAGTACAAGTATTTTTTTTTATCATTTGACCTTACTGACGGATTTTCTCAGACCTATTTTTCAAACTTTCGATCAAAAGCTCGCATTCACATTTGTGTTCAGTTGGCCATTTATTTATCGCTCAACAGTCCACTTCATAACGATAACCCGAGTAGGAAAAATCGCGAGAAAAGTAAAAAAAAATGCTTTTTCCTCGAAAATTAAAAACGATCGTAGAGCACATGTGGGGATGATTCGGATAGGTATTGATACGAGGTATTTTCCTTTCAGACGTCACAATTCACGCCATCGTGTTTATATATATGCAGGGTGTTGGGAAGGTCGATGGAAAGCCATAAGGGGGTGATAGATCACCTCGTTAGGAACATATTAACCTAGATTACGTTAGTCCAAAGTCTAAGGATTTCGAGTTATCATGGTGTGGATTTTGGAAAATTTTCCAAAATTACGTACTAACTCGTTCATAATGTTCAAACAGATATTAATTGGTAACTAAACATTTATTTGCGTCTCAGTTTAATGTTTATTCAATCCACAAACACCAATACAATCATCTGCATCCACACAACTAACTAAATGGGACGTGTTGGACAATTAAAGACTTGTCAAAAAATAATAGTACCTCTTATGTTGATACTATTTGAAAAAAAATAGTATTAAGGAGGTACGATCACTTCTACGGGGTCTAAAAAGAGTCTAAATTTATTTTACCCACAGCTGCTCTGATTGATATTTATTTATGTTGATTATTCGTATTATCGATTAAAGTGTGCCAAATCTTGTGGTAAATGAAGAATTTATTGCACGTGAGAAAAACTGAAAAATTAGATTGTCAACGACTCGGTAGTAATCTTCGTAATAATAATATTAACATATCCACCATAAAAGTGGACTAAAAAGACAAAAATATCAGCCGGAAACCTATTAAAAATACGAAAAATAAAAATACGTAAAAAATACTTCAGCGGAATTAACACGACAGGTAGAATATAATTATACATACTATTGATAAGTGATAAATGATAAAACTCCATAAATTGTTGTTTGCATATTTTGTGGCGGCTTCTATTCAAATGAATTTCAAAACAAAGCTGGGTTATGTTCGCCAAACGCATCAGCTGTTACTCGCGACGTTGCTAAGTCCGTGGGGGCTATTTCGTCGTTCTGACCATTTTCAACCGGAAATTGAAACTTTCTTGTAACGTAGTGCTTTAACTACACGGTGAAGATTGATTTTCTTATTTTTTACAATATCTATTATATCCAATCTATCGAATTTCAGTTTTCCAACGGGTTTAGTTGGATACTCGAGCAGAAAAATCACGATCACCGCACATCCGGTTGACCGTCTCCATAAGACGACGTGCTTCGGTAACTCAAAGTGCTCGGCTTTGCAATTTCATTGCGAAAAAAACTAACTACAGTAAAAATACTAACTACAGTATGTCTTCAGGAACCGACCTACGTAGAATATTTTATATACGTGCAAAATTAACAAAATGGCGGCTAAAATACGAAAAAAAAAATGCGTTTTTTTGGGTCTTTTTTTGCAATAAAAAAATAGTTCTAATCAAAATTTTAAGTTGATTGTAGTTAGGTCGCTTGGTACACACATATAGAATATGTGTTCCAAATTTCATAAGGATCGGTTCAGTACTTTTTGAGTTATCACGACCACGGTACTTGAAAATGTCGTTTCGAGAAAAACGCGTTTAAAGTTTTGGTGAGTGATAAATCGTAGAAAAAATTATCTTACCCTCAATCAGCGATGCCTGGGCCATATAATATGCCTTCGACGTGTTCCAGGTGGGTGTTTTCATCCAATTTAGCCTATCAAAGTTTCAAAGTAGAATCCTGCCTTAACATAAGAGGTAAACGAGTTAGTACCTAATTTTGGGAAATTTTCCAAAAATCACGCTTACTATGATAACTCGAAATCCTTAGACTTTGGATTAAAGTAACCTAGGTTGGATATGTTCCTAGCGAGGTGACCAATCACCCCCTTAAGGTTTTTCATCGACCTTCCTAACACCCTGTGTGTGTATATATATATATATATATATATATATATATCATTCGCTCTCGCTTTCTATCCGTCTGGCCCATTTTAACCCGCTTTTCCATCGTTCCTCCGTGTACCAGCTTCGCGCAATATCGAGCGCCTCTCCTCCCTTGGCATTTCGAACAAGCGCTTGCGCGAATTTACCCCGAGTCTACATTTTCCTCCGTCTTTCTCTTGCCCTCCCTCCCTCCCTCCCTCCTCTCTCTCTCTCTCTCTCCCTCTCTCTCTCTCTGTCTCTCTCCAGCTCCACATTTTCGCTTATCCGCGACTTGCGCGTCCCGGTGCACCGCAGTGCATTCCGTGCAGGCGTTAAAGCCGCTGCCGCATTCGGACCGCGGGATATTTGCGTTGACTCCGATCGACGGACAACTTTGGCTCTCTTTTTCCCTCGCCTCGCCGCCCCCGCGGCTCCGATTGCTCTCGCGACTCCCACGACATCCACGTGGCGGACATTTCATATTTTTCCTTTGACCCCCCTCCGAGTGTCCGTAGAAATGCGATGGAAGAGACTCGAGAATTTCGAGTCTCTCCGAAGGTGGCAAAAGTTAGGAAGTTTTTGAGAGCCGCGTTCCGTTAAGTTCGGAGACTTTTCCAAGGCCGAGACCTTGACCCAACGAGGTCTGTCAGCTGCTCGCGGTGCCGCGGGCTCCGCGGCTTTGATCGTGCCACCACGATAGTCTCGTGCTACGTGACGCTACGAGGGAGGCAAACTCACGGGCGAAAGAATGACGCGGGACTCGCTCGTCCCCGAGGTCTCCACGCGCTAGATCCAATCCGATGCGGTCATCCAGGAGGACCGATGGTCCAGATTCAACCGCATGTGCGCGGTTGAATACATCTAAAGGGTGGCTCGAAATGACCTGACATTTTAAATTGCGCGCCATTTTTTTTAGTGGCGAACCTAAAGTGCTTATATTTGACACCTGGCGTCAGGAAGTATCGGGGTTTAGTCATGGAGAATCACACGATCGAGCAGAGCATAGAAATTGTTATTCGGTGCATTGTTGCTGCATAGGTACTGCAGACGAAGTTTCGTGGTCGTGTTATCTCGCGCCGCGGCGATGCGAGTTGGCCACCATCGTGCGATTTGACACCATTGGACCTCTTTCTTTGGGGTTTTCCGGAAGGAAAAGCGTATGCCAATGATCCACATATCATTACGGAGCTTAAGGAAACAATAGGGTATTTTACTCTATGTGAGCAAAATACTGAGCATGTATAAATAGGGTACCAGGTGTAGAAGTATGAAACCGGAATTTCCCTATAGGTGGCGCTAGTCGTCAGTTTAGGGACCGTAAGACCGCTTCGGCAGCGCCATCATCTCCCTCTAACAGCTGACGAAGATTTTCAACACACAACAACCCAAGTTCCCTACACCGGTATATTTTTCTATAACCTTAAACATGTCGAGTTTTGTGCCTACGAACTACGATTTGTGGACAACATTGGTTTTCTGTTATCACTTGAGGGGGGAAATCACAGTAGCACACAAAAAATAGGCATATTTTCGGGAATTAATTTTGGCTGAATAAAAGTATCAATCGAAACTCTGTAAAGTAGGTTTTATAGCAATACTAAAAAAGTACAAAATGTAATTTTTTCAATAAAAAATATTTAAAAATGGCGGCTGCGCAGCATATGCCCCAAGGCGCCTATTTTTGAAAGCGTGTCGATGGCCGAAGACGTAGACTCCTTAATTTTTGACCTGGAAGAAAAAACCAAAATTTTTTAGTTTCCATATAACAACAGCTAGCGAGCTACGTAGGATTTTTTCGATATATTGATTTTTCGCAAAATGGTGCATGTTTGAAAATAAAGTTAAATTTTTAACAACAAAAAAACGCCATAAAATCGTCGATAAAAAAAAACTAAGCCATATAAAATAAAAAATCCTACGTAGCTCCGTGGAGAAAGATGTTTCGAAGCTACTGTCAACATTTCAAGTCGATCGGTAAAGATTTGCTCGAGTTATGTCTTCGGCGAGCTCAACAAAAGTGGTTTCGAGAAAAACGCGTTTAAAGTTTTAAGTACTGAGAAACCATATGAAAATTTCATATACCTCTAATCTGCAATGCCTGCACCGTACAGTCGATTTTCGTACGCAGTATCCTTTTTCGTCCCTTTTCTAACACGACTCGACGATGTGTCACTTATAATGACAATGATTTATAAATATCACTGTTTTTTATCACTATTTATGTTATATATGTATGCACGAAAGTGAAGCGTCGTGAAAAAGCGTTGTATTCAACGCAAGAAATTTGGGCACTCGGACACTTTTGCCGTATTCCATCATTTGGTATATTATTTTTAAGACCCTAAAGCACCTTTTAAGCGAAAATTTTTTTTTTTCGAATAATTGAAAATTTTACTGTGATTTCCCCCCTTGAGGAAAACTACTGTAGAATTGCATCGAATGCTTGTCGAAGCTTACGGTAAACATGCTTTCGATAAAACATGGTGTTTCGAGTGGTTCCGAAAATTCAAAAATGGTTGGACGTTCGTATTGGACGAAGATGACACTCAAAGTCAACAAGAACTCGCTGATCAATTGAATGTGACGCAGAAAGTCGTCCCCATTAGTTTTTATCATTTTCAAACAACAGACGTGTAATTTTTACAAAAAAAAATCCGGTTTCATACTTCTACACCTGGTAGTTTTCACAATGAGCAGTCGAATAATGTTGGTTTTAAATTATAAAAACACAAAATGAATTTTATAATTAATGTGAAAAAAAAAACGTTTTCTATCTGTTCAACGAACATGCGAAACTGTAGCCGCCATAATGGATTCCGACGAGACGTCGTTGACATAGTAAACAAAGAAAGCGGCAGACGCATTACTCTCTAACCTGTGGAAGAAAGCGTCAACGACTATATATTCTCGTTTGTCATAGTTAATTGCCAATTTTCAAATAGTTATTTGTACTTCGAAAAAGAACAAATGAGTTTTTTTCGTACTATGACTTTGGATCTCTTCTCGCAAGTTTTAACCAAGTCTTTCTTGTATTCGTATCAATTGGCATTTCAATCCACAACTTTTCCGGTGTTTTTACACTAGTATTCTTACATTTAGGAACAACACACCAATGATAGGGATCGTAACTCACTTTTAACAACAACAAAAATGACGTATTCACAATGGGCGCAGCGTCGATGTTTACTAGGCAAGTGACGTCACGAACCGAAGCAGCATGGCGGCTGGCGTTTTCGCGCGAAAATTTGAAATGTAATATTTAAATGCATTTTCATGGCACTTGTCGATTTCGTAAAATAGAAATAAATTTTTCAGTAGTTTATTAACACCAAAGGATCAAATTGAGACACCTTTCAAAAAAGGGTGTAATACCCTATTGGACGCATCATTAATGAAGTTAGTCCGCAATTATGACAAAATGTTACTCAACGATTGCGTCAAAAGAGTGCAAGTGTGCAAGCAAGAGTAAACTTTTGCAAGCAGGGACTAGGCGGCCATTTGGCGGATGTTGTGTTCCACACATAACCTCCATGTTTGTACCTCATATTGAAATTGAAATATTCGTACTTTTAAAATAAATGATATGGCTTGTTGATAAATCAAAGCGTCGGGTCATTTTGTGACACCCTATATATGTCTAAATGTGGTTGCGGTTATGGCGGTTCACGCGATCTCAAATGTCAGAAGTTCGCCTGGGAAACTCATCGCGTAGCGGCAACGCGCGCGTCTCGTTCGAGACAATCGCGGGACGCGTGGTTTCTGCGACGAGATATCTGGAACGAGAACGAGAACAGATAATACTCACGATTGCTGGAAATAAAACTGTTATTGATGGCCCTGGTGAATTGTTCAGCGCAAACGAGCTTCGACATAAAATACAGCGATAGTTGAAAAACCGATAGGTGAAAAACAAAACACTGATTGAGGGAGGACACCAATGTGACGTGCCGAAAAAAGATCGCTGTTCAGGATTTTTTTTTGTCCACTGGATTATTTATTTGGGATTGGGGAAAAAGGTATGTTATTTAGCGTACATTGAACTTATTTCGTGTAATTTTTTATGAAAAAACAATTAAAAATTAACAACGGTACTGAGGTACCGTAAAATGGGGTTACTTTGAATTGGTTTTGAAAGTTTTTTGTACGTGACTTTTTTTATGGTTCTATAGTTCCAACTTTTTTTTGCTCCAATCGAACAATGTGTCCTTTGGCTATCAAACGTAGAAGAGAGTCAAGCCCCACCGGCCACCCACAATTTTATGTGTTGAAAAAAGTGTCAAAGTAACCTCGAATGTGGGGTTTCATTGACAAAGCAATGAAATGCAACTCATGTCAAAGTTTAAGGACTACTCTGACATCATTTTCACACAAAAAATTAATATTCTATGTATTATACATGGAAGTATATGAAAAATAACGATTTTTTACAATCGAATTGTCATCTTTGTTACGGAAACATTTTACATGAAAATATCATGTACCTAGGGTACTGTTATAGGCGCTCGATCAGTCTTACAATTATCATTGAAATCTAAATCAACTTGAGCAACATTACAATCAACTTCAGCAACATTATAATAATATTGAACAACAAATTTGAAGACATTTTGAATGTGCAAATATTTAAACCGTATTTTGGTGCTCTGTTAAAGTAGCCCCAAAAACTGTCAAAGTTACCCTTAATGTCAATTTAAACCCGTTTTACGGTATAATATAGCCTCGTATGAAAAATGTGGTCCAATGGTCGGAAAGAAAACGTGCCAAGGGTTGGTCTGAAATATAAACAAGGTTTATAATCCATATAAATTCTATTCTCGTTGTACGTAGTCGATTTTAGAAACGAAAAAGTCACAAAATACCGCGTGTTTGACAGAAAGTGTAATTTTGGCAAAATGTTTACTTATATTCGAAAGCCAAAAAAATGCTACATTGTAACAACAAAAGTAGCTTCGTACAACGATAGTTACTGCAATTACGGAAATTTTGTTTGATTTTAATTGAAAATCGGACAATAATAGCTAGAGTTATGATGCCGGCCAGGTCGAGAAAACTCGTTTCGAGAAAAACTATTCTCAATATTTTTATATTGCTACCTGTCCATTTTCAATATTTTGAGGGGGAAGGTACCTTTAGGTGAGAGAACAATTGCTGATTTTCATGATTTTTTTTAAAGGAAGGATTTCTTCACCTTTTCTGGGACCTTGACTATTTTTTGTTACTACTTTTGGCTTGTTTTTTTCTATTAATATTTGAAAACGTCGGACCTATGGCACGATCTTCTAAACGGGTTGCGGCGGATGTTGTTAAACGGCGTGACTCGTAGCGTCGGCGGGATTAATGTGAAAAAAATTAACAAAGACCTTTCTTTCATCAGCACTCATACGCAGAATATGAACCAAGAATAAGCGAAGAATATTGAAAATCGATTAAATGTTACGCTTTAAAACAAAAAGATTGAATTTTTCGAAAACAATGGCTACATTTTGCAATAAAAAATACCTTTTTTTATTTTCAAAAATATTAAAAACGATGTTTTAGACGATAAGGTTAGAAAGATTTATACCAAATCCCATCACAATCGGTCGAGTAGAAAAATTTCGAAGACCGTGCCATATCCTCGCCGTTTTCCGAGATTGATAAGAAAAAAATTTCCAAAATATTCAAACTAATGTTCTAGACGATAAAGTTAGAATGATTTAGTTAGAATACCAAATTTCATCACAATCGGTCGATTAGAAAAATTTAGAAGACCGTGCCATATCTTCGCCGTTTTCCGAGATTAATAAAAAAAATTAAGAAAATACCACGTAACAGCCAAAAGTAGTAATAAAACATACCCTGAGTCTAAAAAATAATAAAGGAATTTTTCTTAAAAAATAAAATCACGAAACTCAGCAAAGTTTTCCTCGCCTGAAAGTTTTTCACCCCTTAAGATGATTTTTTTTACATATTCTCGAACATGTACACTCTGAGAAAATGCAGAAAAAAATCTTTTTGTTTACCCGTCACAGTGGTGTCCCGCCTTAAACTAACCAGAAAGAAAATACAAAAGTATAATGAAAAAATAACAGTCTTTCGACGTCCGACGACCCGACACCCGAGATCGATACAAGCACGAGAGCTTTCTGTGTCAAGACAATTTTTCCGGTACTCGCGACGCGAACCACCCGCGTCCACATAAGCGACTCACTTCACGCCGTTGTATCTCGACGTAACGCCGTTTCGTTCGTGTTTGTGCGACGGTAACCCCCGAACGCGTTATGGCGTCGAGCGCGGAAATTGGAAAAGGCGCGAGAAAACGAACCACCGGATTAGCGTCGCGAGCGAGAGCGACGAACGATCGCGAGTCGATGATACCGGGACGAACTCTCGCGAGTGGTGACAATAGCAACGCTACGACGACCGGCAATAACGCCGAGGACGCCAAAGATTCCGGTCTGTCGTCCGAGAGTTCGACACCGACCGGCGGCTCGCCACCTCCCAGACAACCGAGAATTAACGCCGGGCCCTCTTTGGCCGTAATCACGCCACCTCGGGGCAAACAACTCGAGGCAACGAGGTATTTCATTCCTGACCTTGCGGCGAGATTTCTCTTGGGCTTTTATTTGTTTACTTTGGCCTCCACGGTGTCGCCAATTTCTCGCGCAATTTGACCTCTCACGGAAGCGACGCAGATGTTCGGTTGAGGGGAAAAAAAATAATCGACATTTTTCCCCTCAGGGCCGGGGCAAATATTTGATTTGTGGAGTTCATTTTCTCCATCGCGAAAAATAAGACATGTCGATCAGTTTTATGAGGCGCAAGACTTTTTGAGGTTTTTTCTTCATTTTTACTTGAACTCGGAATTTCTTACGTTTCCGTTCTGTGGGGGCGTCCATAAATTACGTAACGCAATTGGGGGGGGGGGGGGGGTTCTGCCTGGCGTTACCGTCTACGTACGCGGCGGGGGGGGGGGGGGGGGGGCGTCGAGGTTTGCGTTACCCCACGATTTTAGAACTGTCAAAAATAGCAAAATGTCTGCATGATCGAGTTTTTTAATTTAAAACTCGTCGTTCAGAATAGATGAAGTGCAAGCTCTTATTATTTTGAAAAATATAATGAAGATGAAAAACCGTCATATCGCCCGCGACTTGATACTTTAAGATTAGTTTCAATATTCTAGAAAAAAAACATAACTTTATATCAAGAAAAACAGAACGAAAACTTTGATCGCGATTTTCTCGAAATTACTTTTTTCGACCTTGTCTCTGTGAATACTCAAAAATTTATCAATCGATTTTCAATTTTTTAAAAACATTTTTATAATAGCAGTGACTAAGGTTGAACGTAGCCGTTTTTTTAAATTTTGATCATTACTATTTTTAAAGATTGCTTGAGTTCAAGAAAGAGCCTTGAAGATGGAAAAAAAGCTACATTTGTATAGATATCGATAAATTGTTAACTTTTTATTTACAAATAACCTTTCATAAAGATATCGATGGGACAATGAAGAGAATTTTTTCTCGTCGCCAAATCAGGAGTAACTAAAAAAAATCATAAAAATTGACATAAAACTAGATAAATATATACTTCCTAAAATGAGTAGAAACCCGATCCTTTCATAAGTAGTTATTTCTATGAAAAAAAACGCAATTATTGACGACCAAGCACCCGTTACGTAACGGAATAGGGCGGTTGAAGGGGGGGGGGGGGTTCAGGCCAGGCGTTACGGTTCTGTTACGTGGGGGCGGGGAATTGGGAAGTTTTGCGTTACGTGATTTATGGACGCTCCCTGTAGAACAGTAAGAAAATGTTTTCGGGGTTGATAATAAGACTCAACGCGTGGGAATTTTTTTCAGTGCATTTTTTAACTAGTTTTTTATTTTGGTACGTGAAAAATCATGAAGCGGAGATAAAATAAGGAAACTGCATTTAAAAAAACGACATTTTTCACCTTAGAGCTGTGGAAAAATCTTTGACTTATGGAGGAAATTACACCTCGGGAATAGTGAACCCTGTTGATAAATTTTATAAAGAATTTTATAAAGACTTTTTTCAGTTTTTTTCTCTTTATTTTGCCTTAAACTCGGAATTGCTCACGTTCCCGTTTTCTACAGTACTCTACAGTACAGTAAAAAAAAAAATTGTTTTTTGGGGTTCCTGATGAGACTCGTCGCGTGGTAATATTTTTCGAAACATTTTTCAACTTTTTTCTCTATTTGACGAGCGAAATATCATGATTCGAAGGGAAAATGAGGAAACTACCTTTGAAAAAATCGACTCTTTTTTACTTCAGAGCCATGGCAAAATATTTGATGTGTGGTGAAAATCAATCCTCGAGAAAAATAAGCTCTGTTGATCAATTTAAAAAAAAAGTGTAAAACATTTTTTAGGTTGTTTTTCTTGTTTTTTTATTGAACTCGGAATTTTTTACGTTTCTGTTCTATGGAACAGTAGAAAGAATGTTTAGAACTGATAATAAGACTCATCACGCGGTAATAGTTTTCAGTACATTTTTTAACTAGTTTTTTTTTATTCGACACGCGAAAAATTACGTTTTAAAGGTAAAATGAGGAACTTACCTTTAAAATCATCGACATTGTTTACTTCAGATCTATGGCAAAGTATTTGATATATGGTGAAAATAGATCCCCGCGAAAAATGAGTCCTGTTGATGAGTTTCAAAAAGTGGCGCCAAGAATTCGTTCCACGTATTTTCCTAATTTCTACTTACGCTAGGGATTTTTCACGTTTCCGTTTATTACAATGAAAAAAAAATGTTTTAGGGGTTGCTGACGACACTCGCACGACGTGGTAATATTTTTCGAAAGATTTTTGAACCATTTCATTTGTATTTTACGAGTAAACAATCGTTCGAAGGTAAAATGGGGAACCTTAAAAACGGCTTGCCGCCATTCTCTTCTTTGAACGTGAGCCGCGAGGATTTGTCCTCGAAATATCCTTTGTCCGAGAATTATTTCTTGACCATTTTTTTGTCATAGCAAAGGATGGGACACGTTGAACTCGTTATGTTTGTGCAACGGTCCTCGGAACGAAATTCATACGAATATGCGGACCTTGGAAGATTATTTTTAAGGGGGGCTTACACAAATGTAATATATCCCTTAAATCCTGAACGGATCCCCATTTTCTCACGAATCAAATTGTACGCCCTCGCTTGAGAATTATTACACGACGCTTTTTTTCATTCATCGTTTTGATCGCATTTTATTTTAACGAATTATTCCTCTCGGCAATGACCCTGCGTTAGGTACTTTTGCGGACTTTTTTTTCTAACGGTTCCGCAAGATTTTCCTCAGCACTGTGGTCTTCTGTATCCCCTCGCAATCATCGTGCAATTACTTCCTCAAAAAGTGCTCCGTGAATTTGCCCCTGGACGTCCATCGTGATAATATTATGTGCCCTCGTTATTACTGTTATTAGTCACGAGTAATTAGTTCCAAGTGAATGTGTAAAGTATCGGATAGGATGCTGATAAAAATTGCACGTTTGGAATTCAACGAAAGTTACTCTTTCTCCTCTAATCTTTTATTTACCATCGAAAATGCTTTTTTTTCGCAAATTGGGGTTACGAATCCCTGATCAGGACGTCAATAAATATTTGAGCGATTTAATAAAAATAAAATAAAAAAAAAATCTTCTCAATTCAAATGAATTAATTTTCGTTGCATTCCAACGACGCTAACTCCAACGTTGCTGGGTATACGAGAATGTTACGTGCAAACTTTGTACGACTTTAGTGACGTTGTTGCAACGATGTACATCACAATTGCGTAGATATGTATTTCGTTGAAAAAAACCTTGCACAACCCTGCGTGTCATGCTCGTTATTTTTGAACCGTCAATTCTCAACGAAAAGTGCAGTTCGTACGAGTCGACGAAAAACAAGGAGTTTATGACGTGGCAGAGAAAAAAATGCAACGTTAACGCGCTAACGCGAAGTTTCTTTGTTTGATGCAGGATCGCGAATGCAAGAACATCGAGACTATTGCGAAACAGATCCGGCACCGATTCGCCGCGTTCACTCGATAGCGTGCGATCCCGCCAAGTTTCCAGTCCTTTCAGGCCGGTCTTCACGGGAAATGTGAGTTGTCGTCCGGTCCTTTTATTTTTCTTGGCTTCTCTTTTCTTTCGCGTCCGCAAAGAAGCGGAAAAAACGATATTGGAATATAGTTCCAAAAACGTTTGGATCGAATGAGCCATCTTAAGGATGTTGAGTCCCAAATCGCAAATGATGATAAAATTCTTAAAATTTCGTATGCTTTCGTATGAAGTATTTCAGAGGTCGTGTAAAAATTTCACGATAATCAGGAAGCTCGTTATTGAACAATTAACATTCACAAATTAAATGTTGTTTTATGGAAACTGATGTAACTTTGCAATAAGTTTTTTTTTTGACCTCTCAATTTTATAATATCTACAATATACTGAAAGCAACGGAAACAAAACGAAGTTTATTGATAAAGTTTTTTTTATTTCTTTCAAAAATTGTTCTTAACAAAATGTTAATTTTTTAATAACGAGCTTCCTAATCGTCGTGAAATTTTAACACGACCTCTCAAATACTTCGTACAAAAACATACCAAATTTTCCGAATTTTCTTAGCATTTTTTTATTTCAACCCTTAAGGAGGTTGAAGCAATAATGATAGAATTCGGAAAATTTGGTATGTTTTTACATGAAGTATTCAGGAGGTCGTGTAAAAATTTCATGACGATTAAGAAGCTATTTATTGAACAATTAACATTAACATGTTTCATAGGTACTCAACAACCTTAAGGGGAGGAATCCCTTTGTTTGGATCCCCGGAAATTCGTCGCTTTTACGTTAATTTTTTTCGAAGATAAAATAATCGCGTCATTTTAAAATTTTGACATTATCTTATTGGAACTTTCAAGCGTTAATATTCTTTTTCTTTTTTTTTACGCAAAACAAAATGGCGGCGTGTTATAAGGTCTTTTGAAAAACTGCTCATGTTATAGCTCAAAAGGTCGATCGATCTGGCTGAAATTTTGGGTGGTTTCTCGCTACGAGATTATTGGAAGGATATATTATACCCAAAGTTTTAAGATTACCGCGTAAATAAATTACCTTTTTGGGGGTAAAAATTGTCGAGAAAATGGACAAAAATATGAAAATTTGATTACAAAGCCCACTTAACTTTTAAGGCGTTAGGTCACAGTAACGGGTATAAAAGCATGTGCGAATTTAACAATTTTTCTTTCGTATGAAAAAGTCATTTACTCGTAAAATTAATTACACATATATTTAGTATGAATATCAAGCTGTTAGAATTTTTTTGTTTTTTTTTTTTCGATGTACAAAATGGCCGACTACTGATACTAAAACTAAACTAATAACTAAAAACAAAAATTCTCGTCAATTTGCATTAGAATACGTAGAGAAGTACGTACGGAATTTAAAAAATATTGTTTTATGCAAAAGTTGTAGGTATTTGAACTTAAGAAATGAATTTTCAGTTAAAAATTTCGTACAAAACTGAGCATGAGCATTTTTGCAAAAAACGCATAAAGGAATACCTTATAACCCCGCCATTGTGTATTGTTTGAAAAGAAGAAAAAATGTTATTGTTGAAAGTTGTAACGAAACAATGTCAAAATTGAAAAATGATGGGATTATTCAAAGATATTGTAAGATATTATCGCATTTTTTAAAAAATCATGAAAAATCATTCATTCTCGGGCGTTTAAAGGGATTTCCCCCCTTAAGAGTAAAAGAATGAGTGGGTGATCGTTGGTTGTAAATTTGATCGCAATCTTGACCGCAGGCACAATCGCCGAGCCTCGATTCAGGCGACGAGGGCAGCCTCAGGGTCGAGCGCTTTACTTATCATCAGGACATCGTTTCCATCAAGACTGGCCTGTTGAAACTCATGCGAGTAGTTCAGGAGGTGAGACAATCTCGGGACGTGCATTTATAAACGTTTTTTTTTTACAATTTTACTTATTCCGCACCATTTTGTATTTATTTGAAGATGTATTGGCCATAAATCACTATCGCGATTGTCGAGAATTCGACTCCAATTTTTTCGATCATGTCGAAATATTCTGCATATACCGCGATGACTGATTTTTCGTGGCACCTCACAGTTAACGCTCCCTTGTCAATATTGACATACGATTTTTCCATCTCGATCAATCTTTTTTATTGATTCTAATCGAATTGGTTTTTAATCGATCGCCTTTATTAATTCAATAACGGCGTTTTATTTTTCGTTTCGTTTACACCCTAGGGTTGGGCTACTGTGACGACCCGAAAAACAGGGTTATTAAAAAGAATTATTTTTCGAAGGAATAAGGAGGCAGATTAAAGAATCGTTTGGCCGTTTGTTTGTATGTACATTAATAAAGATGTGCAGAAAATTTCATAAAAAGCTATTGATAATTAATGAAAGTATAAATTGATACAGTAATCAATAAAGTATAAATTTATAAAGTATGAAGGATAAATTGATATTAAATAAAGTATAATGTCATGAAGGACCTTTGAACGTGAGGGACTCAACGGTGTACTTGATTTTGGCCACCCGGTTGATCCGAAATAAAAAAAAATCGTTTTTTCTCAAAGTATATGATATTGGCTAAGACTTGACCGAGCTTTTTTTCGCCAACGCGCTTCAATCATCAAAAAATAAAATTGTATTATTTTTTCGATTTTTCGAGGAAAAACGACATTATTGCTATTAACTGATGAAAAAAGAATGTTGATAATAAAAACGTCGGTCAAGTCTAAACTACTATTAGACTGATTGACTGTACGAAATTTAAAATCAATTCGTTGATTGGATGTCAATAAATCGTGTACACCGTTTCGAAAAACGTAGTTTCGAGAAAAAAAGGCGTTAAAAATTTGACCAGCAATTCTATCGCAATGAAAAATGTACCTTCAATCTGCAATTCCTGCACCATATATTGGACCTTTCTCTCAAATTTAGATTACCTCAAGAGACGAACGTCTTTTTGTCATATTCACCGTAGCCTAACCCCTCAAACCTTTACATCTTTAAATAATATAACAATTTTATCGTTAATTTAACATTCTCGTCTCGCTTACCGTCGTGTTCATTTTGTC
The DNA here is from genome assembly GCA_951751655.1 of Ophion costatus. NCBI lineage: Eukaryota > Metazoa > Arthropoda > Insecta > Hymenoptera > Ichneumonidae > Ophion > Ophion costatus. The sequence continues at coordinate 46,497,588 of OX632356.1, forward strand.
CACTTGTATCTTTTGTTAACCCACAATTTGTTTGCGCATCTTTGTTTCTTTTTTTTGGTCCGCCATTTGGTTTTGTCATTTGAAGTCAGGAGAGAACGGTTTGACGAGGGTACGTTGGTCTTTATTTTTTCATTGAGCATTCAATTGTCAACAATTGGCAAAAACGTTTGCCTCGGAATGTATGCGGTAACTAATGGATACTTCGACGTTGTTTTTCAGGCTGAAACTCTCAACCCATTCAACACAACTATGGTGGTGAGTGGTTGGATAAATCGTTTTATCGGTTGTGCCGATCATTATTGATTATTAGGATCAACGAGGGTGTCGATGTTTACGTATGGCCTGATTTTTGCATCGTTCGAATTTTAGAATGGCCTCTTTAACAACCTGAACGAAGATGGCACCGCGGACACCGGTGCGAGTCCGCTCAACGGAACTCTCAACATCGCCGACGAGCTGACGGACCTGCGGAGGCAGGTTGTTTTTCTGCAAGGACAACTCGAAGACAAGGACAGAACGATACAGCAACTTCAGGTCAATAATCGCCACGTATTTTTCGGGCCCCGTAGTGACGTGTGGAACCCCTTAAAACTTCGTCTCGTTCATCCGTCCGTCTGCCACTTCGGTGTGCCTTCCCTTCCTCGCACTTCGGAACTCTGCGCTTCCACAATCTTGAGCGGGGCCGATCCCTCTAGGCAGCCGAAAATAAGCGAATTTTAAAGATTTTTTCGTAGCCGAACTGTTTGCTACACTGGCCCAAAAAAAACTACCCGATTCGGGCTCTTAACCCTTGAAATGCTACTCGATAATGAAACAAAGAAGTTCACGAGAGGAACAGCCTACAGGTCAAGGCCTTAGGCCACTCTAGAGGCCGAAAAAATTGGCTTTTTGGGGATTTTTTTTTCGCAGAAAAACTACCAAATAAATCGAGATTACAAGAAAGGGTGTTTATCGTACATATCAGCGACTGTATACGATCATTTTGTTGAAACGATTAATTTCAAAATAGCGGCTGTGCAGCGTTTTTCCGATGACGTCTCCGTTTTTCCAGGGTCCACGGTCGGACGAACAGCTCCTGCAATTTTTGAATTATAATGAACAGATTAATTTTTTCGATTATATATAATAACTGCTATAGAAGTACGTGGAATTATTCGATATATTGATTTTTTGCCAAATATGGCGCACTCCTAAAGTGGAAAGTGAAAAATTTGCCTAAAACATCGTCAGATAATTGTTAATAATAAATGAACTATGCAATATATTTTTTTTTAATCGTACGTGCTTCCTGGACAAGTCAATGGGATTATTATATATATAGTAGACGGATTTATAACCCCCAATTTAAGTCTTTGTAATCATGCATCCTTTCTTTTCAATCATCGAAACTTGTTGATCAAGATTGAAAAGAAAGAATGCATTATTACAAAAGACTGGAGTTATAAATCCGTTGCATACGTATCGTATCTTCCATGCATACTCAATCAACACGAGGTTGACGGTTGCATCGTTGGAATGCAACGGGAATGCTTTTCAATTTTTCATATTCATTATGACGGAAAATCGTATTTTGCATATTTATTGTAAATTACTTAACAAGAATCTGAAAAATGTTTGCGTTAATTTTCTCAGCTCAAAACTGTCAAAGAAAAAATGGGAAATTGAAAAAAAAATCATTATCGTTGCATTCCAACGATGCAAACTTTAACGTCATCAATCAACGACACATTGATGCCCAAATATTTTCACAAGTAACAAAGTTTTTATGAAATATCCAAATTGTATGCACACACAAGAAGCTACGGGGCTCTGTCCGACAACCAACTGGACCTCGTCGTCTCCCTAGTCCGCTAGTCCATGACAAAGGTAACGCGATCCAACGAATAATCGAACGTTCCCAACAGATGCAGGTCTCGAAACATCAGGATCTCAGTGGCGTTGATTCGCAGAGCAGCTCGTCGTCCATGAACGGCAGTTATTCCCTCAACAAAGACACGTGCAATGCCACAACCCAAACGGAGAAGGTAATTCATCAATCTGACTGTTGATCCAACCCTGAAAAAATATTTATATTTTTTATGCACTTTTTTGTATGAGACATTTTTAAATAGATGCAAAAAAACGCGATACTCATTTCGTGCAATTTCAATTTCAATTTCAGTTTTCAATTTCCCATTTCCATTTTCAATTTTCAATTTCAAATTTCAATTTTCAATTTCAATTTTCAAATTCAATTTTCAATTTCAATTTTCAATTTCAATTTTCAATTTCAATTTTCCAATTTCAATTTTCAATTTCAATTTTCAATTTCAATTTTCAATTTTCAATTTCAATTTTCAATTTCAATTTTCAATTTCAATTTTCAATTTCAATTTTCAATTTCAAATTTCAATTTCAATTTTCAATTTCAATTTTCAATTTCAATTTTCAATTTCAATTTCAATTTTCAATTTCAATTTTCAATTTCAATTTTCAATTTCAATTTTCAATTTCAATTTTCAATTTCAATTTTCAGTTTCAATTTTCAATTTCAATTTTCAATTTCAATTTTTAATTTCAATTTTCAATTTCAATTTTCAATTTCAATTTTCAATTTCAATTTTCAATTTCAATTTTCAATTTCAATTTTTAATTTCAATTTTCAATTTCAATTTTCAATTTCAATTTTCAATTTCAATTTTCAATTTCAATTTTCAATTTCAATTTTCAATTTCAATTTTCAATTTCAATTTTCAATTTCAATTTTCAATTTCAATTTTCAATTTCAATTTTCAATTTCAATTTTCAATTTCAATTTTCAATTTCAATTTTCAATTTCAATTTTCAATTTCAATTTTCAATTTCAATTTTCAATTTCAATTTTCAATTTCAATTTTCAATTTCAATTTTCAATTTCAATTTTCAATTTCAATTTTCAATTTCAATTTTCAATTTCAATTTTCAATTTCAATTTTCAATTTCAATTTTCAATTTCAATTTTCAATTTCAATTTTCAATTTCAATTTTCAATTTCAATTTTCAATTTCAATTTTCAATTTCAATTTTCAATTTCAATTTTCAATTTCAATTTTCAATTTCAATTTTCAATTTCAATTTTCAATTTCAATTTTCAATTTCAATTTTCAATTTCACCTTTCAATTTCAATTTCAATTTTCAATTTTCAATTTTCAATTTTCAATTTTCAATTTTCAATACCAATCTTCAATTTCAATTTTCAATTTCAATTTTCAATTTCAATTTTCAATTTCAATTTTCAATTTCAATTTTCAATTTCAATTTTCAATTTCAATTTTCAATTTCAATTTTCAATTTCAATTTTCAATTTCAATTTTCAATTTCAATTTTCAATTTCAATTTTCAATTTCAATTTTCAATTTCAATTTTCAATTTCAATTTTCAATTTCAATTTTCAATTTCAATTTTCAATTTCAATTTTCAATTTCAATTTTCAATTTCAATTTTCAATTTCAATTTTCAATTTCAATTTTCAATTTCAATTTTCAATTTCAATTTTCAATTTCAATTTTCAATTTCAATTTTCAATTTCAATTTTCAATTTCAATTTTCAATTTCACCTTTCAATTTCAATTTCAATTTTCAATTTTCAATTTTCAATTTTCAATTTTCACTTTTCAATACCAATCTTCAATTTCAATTTTCAATTTCAATTTTCAATTTCAATTTTCAATTTCAATTTTCAATTTCAATTTTCAATTTCAATTTTCAATTTCAATTTTCAATTTCAATTTTCAATTTCAATTTTCAATTTCAATTTTCAATTTCAATTTTCAATTTCAATTTTCAATTTCAATTTTCAATTTCAATTTTCAATTTCAATTTTCAATTTCAATTTTCAATTTCAATTTTCAATTTCAATTTTCAATTTCAATTTTCAATTTCAATTTTCAATTTCAATTTTCAATTTCAATTTTCAATTTCAATTTTCAATTTCAATTTTCAATTTCAATTTTCAATTTCAATTTTCAATTTCAATTTTCAATTTCAATTTTCAATTTCAATTTTCGATTTCAATTTTCAATTTCAATTTTCAATTTCAATTTTCAATTTTCAATTTCTAATTTCAATTTTAAATTAAATTATTTCATTTCAATTATTATTTTACGAAGATACTATATTACTCTGTATAGGGAATTGTATTATTCTAATATAATTTCGCAATTATTCAAAATGATCGAAAGTTTTCCAATTATCTGAGGTGTCCGAAAACTTTTGGCCGCTACTGTACGTAATAAAAATAAATCGGTGTACAAAACTGCAGTTAACGAGTATTCTTTTTTGTGCCTTCTGCAGATACGACCGGTATCTGCGGGACCTTCTCTCCTCCAGTCACTCCCACAGGACGGCGGCATGGGGCCTCTTGTTAGGTAAAATCACCACGGGTGATTTTTACTTTTCCGTTTTTTTTTCTTCGGGTAAACGATCGAGCTGTCGTTCAGAAACATCCAGGATGCATGGATCTGCAAGCGGGAATATTTTTCATATAATTATATTCTTTAATAGTAATATAATTTATATTCGGTCCATGCATCCTGCGATCGTACATGAAAGATTTTCAATGATATTGACGTTTGCCTCGTTGGGGCGCAACGAAAGTTCTGTAGCCCAACTTTTTTTTGCTGATTCATTTCTTGAAAATTGCTTAAACTTTTTTCAGAGTTCTTATTGGAGATCTTCCGCCTAAATATTTTAGAATTTTTTGTAACGATGATGAATACGAGGCAATACAAACATTTTAATGCATTTTCGTTGCATTCCAACGATGCAAACTTCAACATCGTGATTTTCATTCGTGTCTGGGACAATTGGAATCAGAGGTGTTTCACATATTTATTTATTCTGAATTTGTTTAACTGAAGTTCGGTGAGACTTTTTTATACTGGAATTTTTGAAGATAAAAAGAAATTGTTTTTTTTCTATACATTTTTTTTTTAAATAAAGAAATTGTTTTTTTTCTATAAATTTTCTATAAAATTGTTTTTTTTCTATAAATGGCAAAGAAATGTTATTTGCCATGCGCACTTAATATTTCAAATTTTTATACGTATTGATATTTCCGAATTTACTCTTTTTGTCATATTCTATGATCCATTGAATAAATTGTAATATAATCTTCACATTATTGTAATGATTATGAGTGAACTTCATCAGTCATTATCTACCTTTATTGAGCGCAAGATTGACGATTATTCTCAATAATCTACCGAAAAATGTCGCCATACGCCGTTGATTCCACGTATAATTATTCTCCGAATTTTCTCGCTTTTGTACAAATCCGATGATCTGTTCAATAAATTGTGAAATTAGCGTTACATTGGAATTAAAATTAATGATCGTAATCATATTATAGATATCAATAAATCGATATTACAAATAATATCAATTCATCGTCATTTTATATTGTAATATCCAGTAGAATTCGTTTTTAAAGATGACTTCTTGTGTAGTAAAACTCGATCATATCGCTATTAATCTTCACATGAAAAATTTATATGCGAAGCACCCATAAAAATGTAAATTTGCTCATAGGACATGAAAAACCGTGTAACCAAAAAGAACGTTATGTAAATAACCAATTGTTGTTACTGGCCTGTTTCACGCATCACTCTCTCACTTCTTGGCCACTCGACAAAACAGCTTCAGGATCGGGAAGGTAGAGTGCGTCAGCCTGTGTGACTTAGTATTGGGTTACTTGCTCTTGTGTACATTCAACCTACTGATTTACATGCACCTCATTAACTTTCGACCTGTGTCATCTGTTTCGTAAAATTACTGCCTGTATTGACAAAAGAAAAGAAGAAAAAAATGCATGTGATAATAATCCTAAATAGCTTTTGCGAGGACGCCAGGTCGCTCCGTATTTTTCCTTTTCTTCTGTATTTTCTCTTGCCTCGTCGCGATAGACGCTCAACAGTCGCCATATCAAGTGCTACGAGGAATTGGCATATTTTTTTAATACCCATCGTATTGGCATGGAGTGACGACCAATCTTTATTTTGTATACTTCACAAATCGACACTTGGATCGATCAGTAACGACCTGTAGAATTTTTCAAAAACTGTATCGGATTGTAATGGGATTTACGATTACCAATGTTTCATGCTGCGATGCTTAGCCGTGTGCGGTGAGTTGACGCTACGTATTCTTTTTAAAAAATATCAACTTTTGCCTTGATAGGGTTGTTCAAAAAGTCCCGAAGAATGGAACCGAGAGGATTCATCAAGAGTCCTATTGAGCCAAAGTGTCAATCCGAATAATTGATACGGGAATGCAAAATAGCGTTTTATTGAGAAGTATAATGTCGTGTTGTTGTTTGATAATTAACTCGAGAAGTTAGCACACTTTCGCATGGTGGGGAAAATTGTATGCCTATATTTTAAAATATATTTTTAGACTTTCGTAGTCACTAGAAATCCCCATGACTTCGTCGGTCAATCTGTTGTACCAACCGCATCGTCCCCATTTTTGTAACCCTTCGATTCGCTAATCTAACACAAATCAAGAAGATGGAATTCTAGTTGTTGATTTCAAGTAAAATCATTGTGCCATTGTAAAATAATTCATTTCGGGGTAAAAAAGTATCAAGTGGTTCTTAACTTCAGAAGCTTCCATCTGTCATCATTCCGATAAATCTTTGACGTAAAATTTCAGTGATCATCGGTTCTTGCAAAGTAATGGTAATCGACAGACAAGAGATAAAGCGTCGAGCTTCTTCTAAACAATTTGATTTAATACGATATTACTAATTACGCGGAAAAATATTTCGTACATGATTTATGGAAGTTTCAACGTATTCTTGATATCCCAAAGTGGGGACCTTAATCAGTGTATATAAAAAACACTGGCTCCTTAAAAATTCATTTGAGGGGTTAGGCTACTGTGACGACCCAAGAATGAGAGTTATTACGAAAATTCATTTTGAAACGATAAGTAGGATAATTAAAAAATCGTTCGGACGTTTATTTGAATATACATCTAAAAAGTTGTGTACCAACGATAAACAAATATTAATAAGTAAAGAAGTTATAAACAATTTTGCGAAGGACCTTCGAACTCAGCAGCGTACGTAATGTCGGCCACCTGGTTAACATGAAATGAAAAAAAAGAGTTCTTTTCTCAAAATAGATAATATTGGCTAAGACTTTGGCGAGCTTTTTCCGTTTGCCGTATTTCAATCAACAAAATTGAAATCTGAATATTTTGCTCTGATTTTTCGAGGAGAAATGACATCATTATTCCCAATGGCTAATTTTTTTTAATGTCAAGAAGAAAAACGTCGCAACGAGTAAGTTTACCTTCAATCTGCGATTCCTGCACCATACTCTGGACCTTCCTCGTCAATTTGACTTGCCTCAAGCGGCGAACGAGCGTTAGACATTTTCACTGTAACCTAACCTCTCAAAAGAATCCCTAGAGAATTTATACAGTCGCACGGTACTCTTCCCCGTCTGAGAAAACCTTTCCCTCACATTCTTCGCATACATCATTCATCGGAATCTTTTTTTCCTTCCATAAAAATGATACGTTGTTAAATATATTCTTTGTTTTCTCGTCTTTGCAGTTGGAGTGACTCGTGGAATCGTCAACGGCCACCATCGCTCGCGGACATCAGCATAACTAGGAATCTTCGAAAGCCGAGCGATCGATCGCCCCGTACGTCATCGAGACCTCATCGTCAGGACGAGACAGCAGCAAAAACGACGACGACAACGTCCACGCGCCAGAATGGCTTTGCGGAAAAATCATCGACGGAGAGTCAGCAGACGACGAAGCGTCACATTGTCAAGCCCAGAGACGCGATAACGAGCAACAAATCACTCGACCTGAACGACGTCGGAAAGACGATGAGCGTTTCGAAGCCGGACGTGACGACGCCGATCAAAACAACGTCCATTCCATCACCAAAAAAATCAACGACGCTGACACAAATACCGAGAGCGGCTAGAGCCGTTTCCGCAACAGGCCGATCGCACAATTTTTAAAACCATAGAACAGAATGACAATTTCATTTGTTCTTTTTTTTTCTGTCGTTTATTTCTTTTTCGTCGTCTTTCTTTCGCTTTGAAACGATTAAGCTGAGTATTCGATTGTGTTGTGTCTATACACTCGCAAACATTTATTTGTACATAAGACGGGCGAGGGAGACAGAGAGCGAGAGAAAGGGAGAGCCAGGAAACGACGAAGAAGAGAGGGTAGACGCGAATTGATTCAATTCGTGAATCAATCACTTTACAGTATTCAAAAGAAAAACGAAAAAAAAAAAAGAAACAAATCATTTTTTGTAAAGTCATCGTCGAAGGCGGGAGAAATCGCGAGAATCTTGGGAGATACACTGATTACGTTTTCATTCCGTTACGTAGGTATCTCAATTTTCGTATTTTTTCTTTTCTTTTTCTTTACCTCAGCGTAAAATATAATTAGTATTATTACGTTCATTTGTTTTTCGCGATTGCAGAATCTCGCGAGTTCCTCCGCGCCTTATTTTGATTTCGTCTAATTTCTAAGTACACTTGATCTCAAAACTCATTAAAAACTTCGTGCGAAATCCCATGTGTTGTGATCATCGAAAGAAAACGTCATTCGGCATAATTTTAATGTTATTTCGTTTCGTTTCGTCTCATGTACTAAGGAAATACGGCCTCGCTGTAGACGTTTCGGGCACGCTTGTCCGTCCGAGCTACCGCGCAACATCGTAAATGCTATTACGAGAATTTTCGTTATTCTTTCTTTTTTTTAAATACATTTCAAAAGAAGCAAAAAGGTAATCAATCGAGCTCGGCGAACGAACGCCGCGTATTTTACGTAGTCGCTACTTCGGTGTATTTGTTTCGTTCATTTTCGTAATAGTCGGAGCGATTGTACAACTGTACAGTATACGAGTCAGGGTATCGTGTAGCAGTAAGCTCAATTTGTGTTTAATTTATTCTTTTTTTTTTTGTTTCGTCGCGTTTCAATTGTCGTGTCCCAGGTGCTATTTCCGTTTCAAACATGTAAAATCGAGTCAAATCGATATTTAGATTCTCTTGGATGATTATCTGATCCGAACTGTCCCGGTCAATAATGCGATTCTCAATTCCAACGTGGATGTTTCACTGGAGTATGTACCGGGGAGAAAGAAGAAAAAAAAGTATCGCAGTGCTCCGAAACTCTGCAATCATTGTTCGATCAAAATTGACTCGCACTGTCATTTTTTTTTCTCTTTTCGCGAACCCGTGCCAGTATGTACATTTTATGTTGCATACGTTCCTCTCGATCATTATATATTTATATATATATATTTATATATCGATTATAAGAGACACACTCTTGTCAGTGATTTATTCCGTGAGAAACTAAATATATACGCGAATGTAATCGTCGAGACGAGAGCGAAAAATATTTGAATTTCAACAATTCGTAAACGGTGCGGTATGACAGCGAGTGTGCACGGCGAGCAATTCAATATCCGGCGATACGATGGAGCAAGATTTTGTACGATGAAAACAAAAAATGATACGTAGGTATTAGTGCTAGCTTGAACCGCGGCGGTTCCGAATTTTCCGTTCTCCACTCGTAGGAAATTTATCGAAAATTTGGTGCGAAAACAAACAGCAAGCATTTCCGTGGAGCAAATTTTCTCATTAGGATGTAGACGGAGGACGCGATGAGGCGACTCTTCTTTACGTTCACCATTGTACTGGCCATCTAGGTTTTCCAATTTGTATACTTGAAAATTCATTGAACGAGTTTATTGTCGATTTTGTCGAATCCGACGTATTCACAATCCTTTTGACAATGCGTTTTCATTCAGGAAACAACTGAATAACGAATAAAGGAGAAAACAATAAAAGTCGCGTTCGAGCGTTCAATATTTTAGTGTGAGATCGTGAAAGAGCAGAAATCGCAAGACTCCTGATATTGGAAAATTGAATGGTAAAACGGAATGGAAATTGTGCTAACTTGATTAATCAACGTTTCTGAGAACTCTCCATAGACCCAGGACTATACGAAACACTATAATCACGCGTATCAAGGCATCAGTTAAGCAGCCTTTAACCTTTATATCTCTTTGAAAACAAAAAAAAAGAACCTAAACCACGGATTACTCTAATCGATATTTATTCCACGATACAACTGAAAAGCTGGAGTCGCAGTAAGAGGCTTTTTCGGAAGAAAAAAAAATGTATAACGATAAATTACTTGGCGCGAGATGCGATGTAATCAAGGGCGCGGACGAGGACGCCACGTGGATTCAGTAAAGTCGATAATATATCTGAAGGGATAGTTGCAAAGACGGTCATTTCGAACGGATATTATACATTGAATATCGCGGTAATGTGAAAATTCTATTCCGTTAGTACGAAAATCCGTGAATAATCCATCTTTTAATGTGAAACGCTTCATTATCGAGCTAAAACGAAGAAAAACAAACAGAAAATCGTCCTATTTAATCCTATTACAACGTGTAGATCTAGAAATAGCCGGATGCCGTGTGGCACACAGCCTGGAGAATAAATTTCAAAAAGAACGAATAAAGCGTATTTATTCATAACTATAATGACGTCGAGGCTCTTTCTTTGCCATTGTTCTTTCTTTCAGTAACATCGTCGTGTTTACCAGGTCTTTAAAAAGCATTCGGTGTTTGAGTTTAAAATGAAGTTGGCGCTTGCATCATTGGAATGCAATGAAAATGAATATTTCTGAATTCCTTTAAATTATTTTGCCGGTTTTCCCTACAAACATTTCTCCACCTTTTTCGAAGACACTTTACCGATCTACAATATAAATCTGCAAAAGCACATTTTGTGTAATAGTAACATATAATGAAATTTAAGTAGAAAAACGAACTTCTGGTGCATTCCAACCATGCAAACTTCAACACCATGCATCCATTACTATTCTATTACTCCATTACCCCTATAACCAGTGATTCATTTATAAAATTATCAGGAATGTGTTTATATGTTACAGGTAGAACCCATTTTTAGTTTAAACGTGTTTCACCGAGTAAAAACTAGTTCTAACTGAATGCCTTCGTTACAACTAGTTTTTCCTTGAAAACTAGAATTTGTTTATAAACTCAAACGAATCCACACTTTGACCTCATTCGGAACGAATTTTAACCAATTCATTTCGTTGGAACTAGTTTTTCCTAGTTAGGAGACGTTTTAACCAGCATTCAAACTGGTTCATCAGTAAATTATAGTTTTTATTAGGAAAAACGCTTTAAAACTGAATACGGGCTTTTACGGGAACATATTTACAGTACTGAACAAAATTGAACACACTGGCAGACTAAACACACTGACCCAATGGTAGAATAAAATAGTCTCGAAGTTTGCATCGTTGCAATGCAGCGAAATTTATGCCTAACATTTTTTTCCTCGTTTTGATTATTTTGCAAACTATTTTTTTCGGATTTAAATTCCAGAACCTTAAAAATCGACAAAAAAATCATTAAGGGATTTTCGTAACGAATATTTGTCGAAAGAAAATTGAGCAATTGAAAAATAGTCATTTTCATGGCACATCAACGATGCAAACTTGAATCTCGTGAGCTAAAAATGGTAAGTGGTTTTTCGAACGGGTGGGCTGGCCTAGTGGATAGCGTGCTTGTCTTCAAACCAGAACATCGGAAGGTCGCGGGTTCTAGACCCGCGGCCTTGTAGACTCGAAGAAAAATAAATACGGACGTGAGGTAGCCCAGTAGTACAAAGAAGACGTCACGGACCGGTACGTGTGTGTATAAAAACCTGTAGCCCGTGATTACCTTCTCGTTTCATTGTTTATGTGTTTGACGAAAGTTAGAACTTCGGAGAGAAAGAAAAGACGCCATCGTCTCCCTCAGTCGCACTCATTCTGTTTTCGCTCGTTGTCGATCCGCGCCTGCGCATTACCCACGCAAATAAGTGCGAGCAGAGTAGACATATCGCTGCATCACTCTCTGTCAGTGGTGCTCTCACAGAACATAAATTTTCCTGCAAACCCGAATTTTCAAACCTTTTTTGTGCCTCTAGTTTCAAAGATAGAATGTTGGTCGTGAGGTAACTTTATACGAATTTTATTATTCCAAAGAACTTTTGTTTGAAATATCTTTCAATCGCGCCATTAGTTATCGAGATATAGCGATTTTTATACTTCCAACCCCTATTTCTCAGCATTCGCGAGGGTTGAGGAACAAAATTTCGTAGGAGTTACTTTCAGTATCTAACCATCTAACTTGATTTTAAAAAAATCTAATTCTCCACGAAAAAGTGATGGATATTGGCACATTTTACTGGACTGGAATGTTCTGGTTCAGAGGCTTGCATGCTGCCCACTAGACCTGCACACCGGTCTGCTCTTCTAGTATGCGGTCTTTTTTTAAATGAAAATCTAACGTCGCGTTTACTCGTAATATTTTGAAAAAAACGGAGCTATCGTCATGGCTGGAAGAGTCCCTAAGTTTGATATTAAATATCTCGAGTTAGAAACGATAAAGCTCTTTCAAATTTCACAAACATCTCGACACTACAATTCCTCTCATGAACGATACATTTTAATTCTGACGGAAGAAGTGTGAGCATGAGAATTACCGTAGGGAGGCACGATCACTTCCACGGGGTCAAAAAAGGGTAAATTCATTTTACCCACAGCTGCTCTGATTGATGTTTACTTATGTTGATTATTCGTATTATCGATTATAGTATGCCAAATGTTGTGGTAAATGATGAATGAATCGCATGTGAATAAATAAAAACTGAAAAATTAGATTGTCAACGACTCGGTAGTAATCTTCGTAATAATAATATTAACATATCCACCATAAAAACGGACTAAAAAGACAAAAAAATCAGCCGGAAACCTATTGAAATAGGCTTGAATTACCTCAGCGGATATAACAAGATAGGCAGAATATAATTATACATATTATCGATACGTGATAAATTACAAAACTCCATAAATTATTTGCATATTTTGTGGCGGCTTCTATTCAAATTAATTTCAAAACAAAGCTGGGTTATGTTCGCCAAACGCATCAGCTGTTACTCGCGACGTTGCTAAGTCTGTAGGTGTTATTTCGTCGTTCTGACCATTCTCAACGGGAAATTGAAACTTTCTTGTAATGTAGTGCTTTAAGGGGAGGGTAGGGGTTTCCACTTTTGCGACATCGGTTTTTTTTATCGTTTCTTATAGTTAAACATTTCACGAATATAATCCCAAAATTTCAAGTCAATCAGAGCAAAACTGTCGAAGTTATTGACTATAACTTCCTCCTCCTCTAACCCCCCCCCCCCCCCCCGCCCCTCTAACACTGTAGCTCCGACGGCTGCGCGCGGTCGGAAAGGCAGCGCGCAGCTGACGAGCAGGTATGCAGTTTATCCACTTGGCGATCGTCCTTCTCATTATTCTGTTTCGAAAAGTTTTTATTGAGTAAAGAGAGGTAACAAAAGCCATATACATATATTATAGATGTATAATATTTTCAAACGAGAAACAAGCGTTAATTAGTTATTGTACGTTCGGTCGAGCGCTTTTTCTCGGTGATTTTATAATTTCGTCAAGAAATGTTCTGATTAAAAATGCCGAGAGTGTCTAAAGTTTCAAGAGGTGACCGAACAGATACGAGAACGTATTTGTGCAGATCGAAAAAAAGGCCTAATCCATGTAAAAAAAATAAGGATGGAGCTAATACGAAGAGTGCATCATCGAAAAAGGTAATCGTCGATTTTTTGCTTGTATTCTCAATAATTGCAAGTTTGGTGAAATGTGCTCAGTGCGCTGGTTCAGTTGCGTTCAAAAGTTGTAAAAAAGAAGGTCTTGGCTTTCAAATCCAGGTAAAATGGCCAATTGTGATCTAGGCTATATACCGTCGAGTGAGAACACTGGTAATCGCTACGAAATCAACACTCAATTTGTTTTCGTAATGCGTACATTAGGTTTGGGTTTAGCAGGCTGCAATAAGTTTAGCAGTCTAATGGACATTGCAAGTAATTTTTTAGCCACATCGGCTTATTTGGATATTATGAAATAGATTTGCTCCTACGCCGAAACGACTGCTGAAAAAAAGTTCTCCTTTCCGCCGCAGACGAAGAAAAAGAGAAAAGAAGGGAACATTCGGAGTCTGATACTTTGACCGCTTCTGGCGACGGCACGTGACGGAAGCAAGGCTTTAGCTCCTTGTTTGGCGTCACTTCATCGATTGGACTGGAAAAGTTATTGATATTTTCGTAAGTAGTTTGTATTGTCAGTCTTGCAAATTGCGGGGGGAAAAAATTGAATACAACTGAATTTGAAGAGTGGCACGAAGAAACGTCTACGTGATCTGGTAAAAAATACTGTTGAAGATAAAGTCGTGAAAACAGGAAAAAATGCAGGTAAAAAACGGCGAAGTAAAGAACTCGGCGGCAAAGGAAAACTCACCGGAAAAGTCATCGATAATTTGAGTCGATACTACGGAGCAGCAATAAGACATAATTGTGATTCGGTAGAGAAAATGAAAAATGCCATCTGGGCAACGTACTACCACCAGCAGTCGACAGACGATAACCGTCAACACGATAAGTGCCTGAGCGGCGAGGTCTCATGATGTCCTTATTAAAAAGCTCTGGCCACAACAGGAGTGGAACATTTTTAACACAATTACACTCCACTTCCAGAAGATGTCTTACAAGCAATCAAACCGATTTACGAAGATCTGAGCAAGGATGAACTTCTTGAAAGGTGTCTCGGAGGTTTTACCCAAAACGCAAACGAAAGTCTGAACCAGCTGATTAGGAGGATTGCACCGAAAAAATTACTTGGCAGCAAACAAATCGTTGAATTTGCATCCTACGTGGCTGCATGCACTTTCAATGAAGGTGCTGGTGCTTTTCTCACCTTTCTGTCGGATATGAACATCCGCGTTGATACAAGCTGAGAAGCAGAACAAAGAAGCCAGGATAAGGCAAAGGCTTGAGAAAAACGAGGCTCAAGACATCGAAGCTGCTGCAGGGAGTCTACTCTATGGAGCTGTAATCGATGATTCAGTGTAAGTTGACATTTTTTTTCACTTTTTAGCTTCTAGAACTTCAAACGCGTTTTTCGCGTTTGAAACCACTTTTTCAAAGTCCGTGTTCACTGCCATTTGAAAACTACATGACCGATGCATTTCAAACTTGGTACACACTTTCTAAGTATAAAATACCTCCCCACAACCGTTAGGTTGAGATTTTTTTTTACATTGAGGGGTTTTTCCACCCCCAAAATGGCGGAATTTTTCGTGAAAAATAGCACTATCACTTTACATGACCACAAAAAATTTAGAAATGAAAAAAAAATTATCAAAGACCATTGGGGAGAGGATTTGATGATACTTTGACTAAATTTTAATGGTACTTGATTTCAGATAATTTCTAGCTGAGATACAGTGAACACCGCAAATCGTGTTTTTCCAAAGGCGTTCTTGGAAAAGCTTTGTTGTTTGTGGATATCTTCGCGTACAAATTTCACGGAATATTCTTGATATGACACTTAACAATGTACAAAAGGTTTCAATGAATTTACTCTATCCATATAGATGAAAAAATTGGCAAAAAAGTGTTTTTTTTTCACGCTGAAACACCTACCCTCCTCTTAACTGCACGGTGAAGATTGATTTTCTTATTTTTTACAATATCTATTATATCTAATCTATCGAATTTCAGTTTTCCAACGGGTTCAGTTGGATACGTGAGCAGAAAAAGCACCTCCGTAAGACGACATGCTTCGGTAACTCAAAGCGCTCGACTTTGCAGTTTTATGCAAACTAAACGGTCAAAATAGCTCAAATTTTGGCAATAGGCGCATAAAGTATTCGTCAAAATCATATAAAAATTTAAAATCCGAAAGTTGGATTCGTAGTAATGATCGTACCTCCTTAAGGGTGCAAAATTGATTCGGGTGCGAAAATTTTCGATGCATAGTTTCTTTTTCTTAAAAGTATCATGAAAATCATTTGCATCCTTTTCGAGATAAGATTTACATGCATATACTCCACCTCTTATTTTTCTTTCATTCCCAATCGTTCTCTATATTTTCCAGTGGCCGTATCAAATCGTGTATGGCGCATCTTCCGACAGCTGGACCAACGCAATGAAATATTCTGGCCGAATATTGAGAAGGCCCGCAATTGGCGGGTCGTTTTATTGCTTTTTAATCGAAAAATAAAATAAAAATTTCATAAATTGGTCAGCAAGTACGCGTTACAGGTAGAGTTTAATGAGCTCGTCACTGACAGCGGATGGAGTCAGAATTCCCAAGTCGGTGAATAGAAGATTGATGAACTGCGGTGGCGTGTAGTCGACCAACGGATGTGCGCTACGTAGACTCTTCGTCAGTGTACTTGCGGTGTACTGTCGCGCAGACAGGAATTTACAAAAATTGTTAGGTCCAATATCGATCGACTCTTGTACCGTAATTCGATATTATGACCGAAATTTGTTTGGCTTTGCTTAAAGCGCTTACTTTAAACTCGTCCGGCAGGTCGACCTGGTTCAGTGGGTATATCCTCGCGAATTTAAAACTTTCCGTCAACACGTAAAACGGCTTCTTGATTTCCTTGGCACAAATTGCCATCGAGTACGTGCCAATCTGCGGAGCAAAGCATCACGTGTAAACTTACCGCTACGAGTTTCGACACTATTGACAAACTTTTATCGTAATATAGAGGATCCTCGTATCCAAAGTTGTCAATCAATTGATTTTCCGTTCCTATATGTTATCTTTCTACATGTCGAGAATGATGTGTCAAAGTTCAAGTCGAAATTCCAAATAGTAAAGATTTTGGTAGTAGGCAAATGGCAAATGGAAAAATTTGAACGCATTCGCATCGAAGTTGTTTTTTTTTAATCGGTCCAGGTTGCAGCTGCAATTATTTATCGATTTTTAAAAATCCTTCTCCATTCCCTAACCAAATCGTAGAGGCTATTGCGAGTACTACGGCCATGTGTTTGTTCATGGAATATTTATTATAGATTTCGATGAAAATTCGAAAAAAAAACGGGATTATTCATGGCAGGTTGCCCTCAAACTTATGTGCACATAAAATTAATATCTCGTACCTTGTTTATGACGCCTCCACTCTCGGCTACTCCCTCCGCACCCACCATCACCATGTCGACTTGCTCCATCACGTATCCCATGGCCGCGTCGAGTATCAGCGTACAAGGAACTCCCAACTTGGTCAAATTTTCACACATCTCCTCGCTGAGAGAACGAAAAAAATCGTTGCACAATGCGAGATACGTGCGGGGCGTAGTAGAAAAAAGGAAGGAAAAACATTCATACCCACTGTAATCTGGTGCAGATTGGGTTACGTATACCTGGAACATTTTGTTGCTCGCCGCTGCCTCTTTCATTGTTTGTAGTACCACTCTCGATTTGGAGTGGGTCAGAATTTTCTATATAGCGAAGGGAAAAACAAATTTTTTTACATGAAGATTTGTTGTAAAAAGTGTGAGCCTCTTTGTCCAATACTGATACAGAATAAATGCAATGATTCATTATTAAAATTGACGTAGCTTGGAGATGCGTAAAGAATATTCTGATATTCGTCCCAATATAAGCGTATAATAGAGATTGTTGTATAAATATTCAAGGATGGAAGTTTGCATCGTTGGGATACAATGAAAATATAATTTTTCCGCTTTACTGCGATTTTTTGTGGCGAATTTCGCCAACAAAAATCCGTCACTCATTTATGGAGTTGAGGTTTTTATCTTTGGTAGACAATGAAAATTCGTTTCAATTTCTTACTCTTGTCATGATCGAAAATCGTATTCTGTATATTTACGTTGTAAATCTCCCGATAAGTAGCCTAAAAAGTGTTCGTTTGAATTTCATAGCTCAAATATGCAGAAGAAAATTTGGGAAATTGAGAAAATAAATATTTCATTGCTCTCCAACCATCCAAACTTCATTATCATAGTCGTTCAATGATTCTCATTTATGGATCCACAACATGAATCAGGGAAAAATATTTTGTACAACAATAAAAGTGAAAATAAAATTATAAAAAAGAATTTACATTGCATTCCACTGATGCGAACTCCAACACTGTTAAATCTTTTTATAGAGATTCAAATATTCCTCCATAATATTTATTATTATATTACTTTCAAGTAAATAAAACCATATGGAAAATACTTTGTAACGATTCTATATAATCGTTAATATATTTTTTAAATTTTTTGTACCAAAATAACAAAATATATACGTCAGGAATTTTCAGGGAGAACCCCGATTCACCATATTCACCAAATATTTTATGCAAGATCCAAAAAGGTTACATCGGCAATCTCGATTGTTATATACGATTTGACTTTTGTTGAATAGGCATAGGGTTGAAGTTTCCAACATTGGTATGCAACAAAAATAACTTTAATTTACTTACTTTCGTTATTAAAAATCATATTTTGCACATTCAAGTTGTAGATTGCTCAACGAGCATCCTAAAAAATGTTCTCGCGCTTTCATTGATTAAGGCTGCCAAACAAATTTGCAAAAGTCAAGAGAAAAAAAATACTTCGTTGCATTCCAACTATGCAAACTCCCGCTCCATTAATACGCGATCGAGTGGATATTCCAAAATTAGCCATTAGTGCCACTCATACTCACACATCCGTCCGTAATAAAATGGGCAGCCACTTTTCCTACTTTGCCACGAGCTGCTACCAGCTTCTCGTAGAAAACTTTACCCCGGTGGAGCATGATGCCCTTGCATTCTGCAAAGGACTGCAAAGCTACCGTTAGAACTTTGCACATTGCTGCATCCCTCAAGGAAGGCCGAGCATTCCACCAATGACGGTTAAGCAGCCCTGATCTCTTTTTCTAAACTCGTGTCCAATGAAAGTTCGACTTGAGTTATCGAGTAGATTCCGCTATGTAGTTTCGAAAAGGATAGACGTTGAAATGCACGTGATTCGGTGAAGTTTTTCACAATAATCGTTAATGGCACTGGCATTGAAACGTCCATGGCATTAGGCGGAAGGCTCGGCCCTCTTTAAAATCACAAATCGGCGCATCTCACCGGTGTATCCAAGGTAGCTAGTGTAATGAATCTAAGGAACAATTCGCTGCCGGACGCAATGGCAGTGACAGGGTGATCCGTGGAGCGCATAGCATCCACAGCGTTCTGCAAACAATAACGCAACTCCTGCACAGTCTCGGCTGAAAGTCGAAAAAACAAATCGTCGATTTGATTGATGCTGCAATGCGGAAATCGTTGCCCGAGCTCGCTACTTACAATTCGAGTGTTCCAACACTTTCAGGAGGGTTCGAATAGCCGCCATTCCAGCTGATACGTCTTTTTCATCTTTGATGATTTGATTGAAGTACTGACAAATTTCTGTGACGAAAAGTGCACGTTTGAAAAATCGAAATGTCCTTACGTTCAAATCGTCTCTGCGATAATTCATAAATTAATAATTTACTCACCGTCGCTCTCCATTTTTCTTACAGTTGACGTTTTAAACAAAACTGATCAACGATTTTATTTACAGATACATGGACTGTCCATATGTAGTATTGTATACGCTGATACTGACTAGGTTATGTCATGGAACTGTCGATAAGCGCGAGGACCTGTTTTATCCGTGGACGGATTAGTTTATTATCGACAGAGGTGCAGCATCTTGAAATAATTTTATGTGCAGGGATGCAGGAGTACCTGACTTCCGGCATCGAGATTGAGCTTTTCTCAGCCCGCGCGAACTTTTGGCAAACGTACCGAGGTACTTTGTCCTTTCGGAGACGCTGAGCACTTGAAGAAAGTACAAGGCACACATGCAGCGATGACTTACGACGATTATTTACATACAAATGTGTGAACAATTCTTACTCCGAATTTGAAAGAAAAGGTCCGACCAATTTTTATGATTGCACTCATTTTCCAAAGTCCTCTGTTTTGTGCAATTATTAAAATGTTTGGTCATCTTTAATAAATATCGTTTTGCACATGCTTCAGATAAACTCGCGACTCTATTATCGTGAAAAACAAAATACGATGCTCTGGTTGAAAGGCTACAAATTATCATTGAAAAATCACTTGAAAAGAAAATGATTACGTTTGATGCACTTTCAATCAGACCCCTTTTTAATTATCGGATTCATTTTTCTCATTGGTGCCGTGTTAAGGGCATGTACAAGGTCAACATAACCTCTCAAATTTTCGAACAAAGCGTTCTCATGAACAGTAAAGTTTCTTAGAAAAAACGAAGCATCAGGGTTTGTAGAATTCCCTGGTGCAGAGCTTGACGATCTGCTTTTGTCCGAAAAATTATTCATCTCTGAGAAATCTCTGTTCGAAAACTTCAGCTATCTATCTCGCACTCATATTTTACGTGGTACATAGTTTATTTCGCCTTAAGGGCGAGTACAAGGTCAACATAACCTCACAACATTTCGAACAGAGTTTTCTCATGAATCGTTAAGTTTCTTAGAAAAAAAAAACAAAGCATCAGGCCTGTTCTTTTTCCCTCAACTTTATTAATCTCTGAAAAATCTTTGTTTGAAAATTCGAGCTATCTCACTCGCACTTGTATGTCACGTGGTACATCTTCTACTTCGCTAACTTCGCCTAAAGGACGACTTCTGCTATGTATCCTATTGTCCCTTGGATATACTTTACTATGTACATATATAAATAATATAAATGCGGATAGTTCGAAACTTCAAAACAATATAGAAACGGAGAATTACTTGTACAAGTACGTAATGACAAGTGCCACATTATTTTGAATGGCAACTATCGTGAGGTGTTTATATGCGTATATGCACACACATACACACACACACGCACATATATATACATATACGCATCGTCATTTCAGATTACTGCAAATAAAAGGCGAATTACAAACAGCCGGCACGGATGCCTCAGTCTCATTTGTGACCTTGGCGTTACTGTTCGTGCCCAACGGCCACTCTCTTATCACGCGATAAGTATATAGTTTCGGGGTAAAATATCGTCGCCCTTATCGGACTACTGATCGTTCATAAAACTGATCCGTCATTCGAATTGTTTGGAAGTTTCGCGTACGATCAGAAGTACATTCAAGCTTGCGCAGACGTTATCGAATCGCGCGAGCGGTCGCACTAGGTTATCGCGAAAAAACATTGGATTGCAACCGCCGGCATCCAGACCGATCATTCGATACTAGAATCGATCGCCAAAGGCTTTCTACGTGAATTCACATTCGTTGCATCCACAATGTCCGACACCGTAGGAAAAGTGTGTATCCGTTCGATTACTTAACAAGCAAAACATTCGATGCGTGATCTCGTAGTTTTTTTCGTCGTGAATGTTATTTCCATCGCGTCTCGGGACAGATCGTTTTAGGCAATTTTTGAACCGCAGTAATTCGGAAATAAATATAATATTCCAATCCATGAATACTTTGGGATTTTCTACTCGAAGGTGATCAAGTGCCGAGCTGCAGTAGCGTGGAAGGAAAAAGAGCCGCTGTCCATCGAGGAGATCGAAGTTGCACCGCCCAAGGCTCACGAAGTTCGCATGAAGGTGGTCGCCGTAGCGCTGTGCCATACCGACGCTTATACCCTCAGCGGAGCCGATCCCGAAGGCATCTTTCCCTGTGTCCTCGGCCACGAGGGCAGCGGCATAGTCGAGAGCGTCGGCGAGGGCGTCACTGAATTCAATATTGGTCAGTTGAGGTTGAACGGTTAACGCAATTGCTCGGTCGGCGAAAAAAGTATTTGAGAATATAAAGCTCGACCTTTGGGGAAAGGAAAAGAGGCTTACGATATTTATTCTCTAGGCGATCATGTCGTGCCTCTGTACATTCCGCAGTGCGGAGACTGCAAGTTTTGCGCGTCTCCAAAGACGAATCTCTGCAGCAAAATACGCAATACCCAGGGCAACGGGGTGATGCCCGATGGAACGTCCAGATTTACGTGCAAAGGGAAGTCTCTCGCTCACTTTATGGGCTGCTCAACGTTCTCCGAGTACACTGTGGTCGCTGATATTTCACTGGCTAAGGTGAGGATCGCCAGTATTCTGAGGATCCCTCGTATTCCAGGGATACACATTTGAAGGCGGAATAGAATACGCTGAAAAAATTGAGTACTTCTCAATCGTCTCGAACTTGAATTGCAATGCAACGAAATTTCTTTTTTATCGTTTTATTTCCTCACTGCTATTGTTTTTCTAAATATATTTGTTCAGATTTTAATTCTAAGTATCTAAATAAGTGACTCGAAAGATGATTGAGGGCTTTTCATAACGAATATTTGCTAAAAGAAATTCGAGCAATAAAAAACTAGTAGTTTTTATTGCATGTTAACGATACAAACTCCAATGTCATCATTTTGTACGATTCTTTGTGCACTACTGATGGAAAGTATCATTTATGTGGTCTTTCGACTAGACGCTGTTCATGAAAGTAGAAATTCCAACGGCGGTTTTTCTCCAACCTTCAACTGTTTAATTTTTTTTTTCATAGGAATTTTGTGCCTTCTGTAAATTTCACCTCAAATCCTACGGTTCAGTTCAGTTCTTTATTTCCAAGTAAACCCTTGCAGGTTTTTACACAGCTGTCCCCCTGTACATTGATACCCTTTTACCGGTTCTTTTCTTTTTGTTAACATTTGTCTTTTGTCCTGTTTCTCCTTCATGCTCCCTTCCTTACCATGCATTCAATGGCTCTCACATACTCGCACAATACCTTGATCGGTTTCCCTTTCATTTCTTTATTCATTTTTCGCAGTGTATTTTCCGCCGGTAGTGCACTTTTATAAATATCTTGAAAATGACGAAAGACTTTTGAACTCGTTGTGATGGAGGTAACCCATTCGACGGGTAGCTTGATCCATATGACCCAGACTTCATCGAAATTATCAAAAAATCACTTAAGGACGGACATTACTTTGATGGGCCGAAAAAGGTCGCTTTCTTCGATTTCTATTTGTCCACTAGTTTACTTATTTGGGATTTGGAAAAAAGGTATATTATTCAGCATACATTGAATTTATTTCGCGTACATTATCATTTAAAAAAATTAAAAATTAACGTTATTGAGGTATAGATTACCTTTTTAGGTATTTTATATAAATCTTTAGGATTTTATATAGATCCTCTATACAGAAAATGTGGTCCAACGGCCGGATCGATAATCATAATCATTGGTCTGATAAATAAAAATAAAAAAGTTTGATAACCCATGTAAATGTAATTCTCGTTTTACGTAGCCGTTTTTTTTCGAAAAAGAATGTTTTCACAAAATGGCGGTCGTTCAAAAAAGCTCATTTTTTGCGGAATTTTGACTTTTATTGGGGGTTTAAAAAAGACTAAAATACAAAAATAAAAACGGCCATGTACACCGCTAGCTAAGATTATACAATTGCGGATTTTTGTTTTGGTTCTTCGAAATTAAAAATCGGACAGTTATAGCTAGAGTTATGATTGCAGTCAGTTCGAGAAAAATCGTTGCGCTACCTGCTCTCACTAAATCGTCTGTAATTTGGTCAATGTTCAATATTGCAACTTTAATTTTTTTCCACCTATTTTTGAATATGTATCCTGGGAGAAAGTTCAACAAAATCATCGATTTTTTACCCGTCACAATGGTATCCCGCCCTAAAACATTATTTTCTGTTCTCGATTGTTTATTGTGCTTGTTAATTATTAATTGCAAGTGTTGTTAATTAGCTTGCGTTTTTTTAAAATCAAGGTTGATCCAAGTGCTCCTCTCGACAAGATTTGCTTGTTGGGTTGCGGAATCCCCACCGGATACGGGGCGCCTCTCAACACGGCGAAAGTCGAGGTGGGCAGCACGTGTGCCGTCTGGGGTCTCGGGGCTGTTGGCCTGGCCACGGGTCTCGGCTGTAAAGCAGCTGGTGCATCCCGCATTATCGGCATTGATGTCAATGCCTCGAAATTTGAACGAGGTATGACGAAACGAGCATAATTAACTTATAATTCAATAAATAGGCTATTATTCGTCAATATATGAATCGTCAGTGTCGACGTAACGACAACAAAGGAGATTAAAAAAATAAGTATTAGTCACCTACATGAGTCTCATGGAAATGCTACCATAGGTATAAAACTTATACCCAAAATTTTGAATAGAGGCTTCGAATAAACGAAGTAATAATTACGTCCTTTATTCGACACTTCTCTCCACTCCTCCCCCCCCCCCCAAATGCAACCAAAATAGTTAAATTCAAATAACCGGTTAATTTTATTCGTTTCTTACCCAAGCAAGCATGCGCAATAGTTTAATAAAACTTGAACTATTTCCTCCGTCGTAATTTCATAGCTCGTATAAAAAGTAGCTATTCCAGTACGGAAATTAAATATATATTGAAACTTCACAATTGAGTTAACTGTGGGCAAATGCAATACATTGGATTTGCCTGCTGATACGCAACCAGAAGAATATTTGAGAATCAACGTTTACTACCGAGTAATTGGTCGTATCATTGTAAATCTAAAACGTCGATTTGAGAATCTACCGTTACCTCATGCAGTTGACGCATTTTTGAAAATTGAAAACGGACAACAGAGAGGATTTTATCAATAATTATTATGTTTGTATTTAATTATTCAATAAATAAATAAATAATGTGGCCATGATTAAATTAAAAATAAATTAATAGTATTATGACCATGAAAAACATACTTTCATTTAAAAATGATTAAATAAATTCTGGAAATTTAAGAAAGCATATTAAAACGGAATACTTACTGCTCTTACTTGGATAAACTTTTTCAAACAGCAAAAGTACTCCGCCGGCTCTGAAAGGAGTTTTTCTGTCGTACGGCGGATAAAAACGTGGCTTAGAAGCACAATGTTTCACGAACGATCCCCTCATATTTTGGTTCAACATAGGGAACGACATTGTTAAAAAAATCCAACTAAAAGAGTGTTGGACCAATTTGGATAGAAAATAGAAAACAAAGATTTAAATACTTAAGGGATTATCACAGTGTAACAGGTCGAAAAATAACTGATTTCCGCGATTTTTTTTTACCATGGTTAAAATACGCTAATCAGTCGGATTTTTGGAAATTTCAGGCGGATTGCTTGAAAACTCTTCTATTGCGAATGTACACGGTTTTGAAAAACGACATTTCGAGAAAAACGCCACTTTATGTGGGTTACGTGACGATCGACTATTATGTAAATTTTAGTTTTATAGAATTATTAACACCGCCACTTTTTTGTTCAGGCTTCAGCCCCCCCCCCCCCCTGGCTGGCAACGCCAATGTCGACCGACCCTGGTAGACGCTGGCACTCATGAAATAAAAAATAAAATAAAAATATTACATTATTGTAATGTTATAACATTTTTTATCAATTCTCTAACTAGTTGAACAATTATCAGACTTCACATTTTTAGTAGATTTCCATAATTCTTCACGGGACGTAATTTAACTCCCAGATAGCCGAGAACGAGCATAACGAAACAAATTCTACAGGACGTTTTAGGTGTTCGGTGCGAGCAATTTATGCATAAAAGAAATTTTTCAGCAATCTTCACAATTATTCGCTACATAAATGTAGTATAATTAATTGTAACGTACCGACATTTTTCTCATTTTATTATGAGGTTCTCTACATTTTTACCAAACTGTACGACAACGCTGTAAACATTTCTGCGCGGCGCGGCATTACAAATGATAAAATACACACTTTCAACTGGAAGTTTCTTCATATTAGGACACATATTTGAGAATTTTAATTCTATCTAGCAGAATTCGTCAATTACAGTAGTATGTCTCTGAACAGTGCATCGAAAGCAGAAAACATAATTTTTTCCTCGATGTATTGTAATTGCACTTTCCGCAGTCATGGAATATTCATTCTGTGTGTCTCGAAAGCAGCTTCGTTAATGCCTAATTTCTTCATTTCGAAGCCCGCATAAATAAATAACGTGTCAGTGGATCGTACGAAAGTCGCGTCAACTGGAATCGCACGCTGAACACACAATTGAACAATAATCACGTAAAATATACGCATAATTGCGAGTGCCCTCATTAAATCAAAAATCACATTGAAACGATACGTTGAGATATCAAAGGCGTTGCGATAAATACAACAAAATGATATGCGCACTTGTATAAATCACCGGACGTAATGCGCCGCCGTGTACAGGCGCTCATTATTATCTCAGTAGGCAATTTATCGAGCAAACATTCGTCGGTAGCCATTTTGGCCTGGTGAATCGATTACGGTGTTTCATAGAAACGTGGCCTTCTCTTTCAGCCAAACTATTCGGATTTACGGAATGCATAAATCCGAAGGATCTGGACCGGCCAATTCAAGAGGTCCTCATTGAGATGACAGATGGCGGTTTGGACTACACCTTCGAGTGCGTCGGGAACGTCAACACGATGGTACGGTAGAAAAATAATTTGGGGAAAAAGTCTCGTACGTACAGACAAAAAGGGCAAGAGTGTGTCCTGAAAAGGGCACGAGATTCTCGCCTGCTTATCAGTACCGTGTTAGTCCGAGTGTGCGAGTGCAAAGAGTCTTTCACCAGGGCTCGATCTCTCCCATGGAAGAATACTGCCCATACTGCTTCTAACGGGTTACGTGGGTTCCGAAGCCAAAAAAAGTATATTTTCTGTATTTGAAACCCATATAATATATCAATTATTTTATTCACAATGTTAAGCGCATAAAAGAGCAGCAGATCAACAATATTTAAAAAAAATGTCATTCAAAAATTTGAGAAATTCAACCCGTGGGACCTGGTTTCCGGAGATCCAAAAAAAGTGTCCTCGTGGGCAGGATAACTCATGATAGTTTTATCTGAAATTGAAAAACCAATTTTTTTCTGTTAGTAGATAAGTCTAGCTCGTGATTGGGCGAAGGATTTTTAAAAAATTGTAATTTGCATTTTTAGCAGAGTTGTATGCAAAATAGTTCAATTTTTTGTATCATTTACACCACGTATTATAATTTACACCACGCCTTGTAAAATTAGTTGTAATCGAAAAAAAACTCTTCCTTCAATCACTAGTCAGTACTATTTTGAAGAATTGTGCAAAATTTCAATAAGCTCGGTGCATTAGTTTTTAAGATATCGTACCACCGACTTTAAAGTAGTGTTTTGAGAAAAAATGCGATTAAAGTTTTCGCTCCCGGCCGGTTTTTCCCAAAGGGGAGAATTCCCAATGGCCCTCTCTCCTAGACTTTTAATCCGATTGACGTAAAAGTTTGGGAGAATATTCTAGACATACTGTACTATTAGGTCATAAAATTTAAAAAATGAATTAGTTGAAATATTTAAACCCACGTAACCCCTTGAGCTACCATAAATCTACTTAGGGCTCGAACAAATTGCCAAATTCCGAACTTTTTTTCTGGGTAACGGTTAGTAAAAAAGAAACGCATTTCTTTAGAGCCTTTTAAAAAAATCACCAAAAATGGAGAAAACCAACGAAAACATAGCCGCTGGCAGATGGTAAAATTTGGCTCGCGACGATTGGCCGTGGACACTCTCCAGCCTAAACGGTCCATCTGAAATCTGAAAACTAACCGGGTTATTCAAGTTAACAATCGATACGAGTCGTTGACGATCGTCGATTTTCATAATCATGTTTTTAACGACCTGGCGACGAATTGTAACTCGAGCATACAAAATCTATGAAAAGTGTCGTAGTTTTTACGTAACTATTAAAAAATGAATGTCGATTTAAAAAAAGTGAGATCGTCAACGACCTTTAAATGTTTCTTATTGCATCTCCTGTAAATTTGAAAACAAACCATCATGTGGTTCTCGAGATAGCATGTCCACCGACTTTGAATAAAGTATTTACTATCGAATTAAATTTTTTTTTTTGGAAAACGTAATTTTTTTATCCAACTAGTCCATGTAGCCCGTTAATTTCCTAACTCGTCGGTCGAATTACAGAGAGCAGCGTTGGAATCTTGTCACAAAGGTTGGGGAACGTCGGTGATAGTCGGAGTCGCAGCGGCTGGTCAGGAGATCAGTACCCGGCCGTTTCAGTTGGTGACCGGTCGTGTGTGGAAGGGAACGGCCTTCGGTGGCTGGAAGTCCAAGGAGAGCGTGCCAAAGTTGGTGAAAGCTTATCAGAACAAGGAACTGATGCTCGACGAGTTCATAACTCACGATATGCCTTTCGAGAAAATCAACGAAGGCTTCGAATTACTGCACTCCGGCGAATGGTAATCATAATTGACCAATTGGAAATGGAAAAATAGCTGGAACGAACTATTCTGAGCTTCTGGGGTTGCGCGAAATTGAAACTCGAATTTCTTTCCAGCTTGCGAGCCGTTCTGCATTACTGAACCAAAAAAGGCCCCCTCGTCGATGGACTATCGCAACGATCAAAAATATTTTCACACGAGTGAGCTCCATTGTAAAGACCAGAGGGGTGAACGAATAAAGTATTTTTCTAAGCCACTGTTCCAAGGTCGCACGCTTATTTTTGTATTCTCATCCTACAACGATTCGGTAATTGTTTCGCGGTGTCCAAATTTACGCAGTGGGTCTGTGTCTTCATACGAGAGAAAACAAACTGCCATCTGTGACTGTCGTTCGAGTGTTCTTTATTTGGGAAAGTGCGGACGCAGATCGAATTGTATTTTAGCATAACGTCCAACGTTCTTGATAATACGACATTAGGATGCAACATTTTATCTTCTTTCATCGATATCTTCTCGCAGAGCAGCGCCCTATATGCAAATGTAAAAACGTTTAGCGCAAAAACCTGCAACGCATGCCAAGGTCATTGAGACTACGCCCGTCATAAGAACGAACTATTCAACATGCGACAGACGCGACGTCTTATGGCACGACCGTTGAAAAATCTCCGATGCTCCTACGCGATAACCGTTGCGGAAATAGACAAGAATCGTTACATAATCCCGCACTCTTATACATGGTGTCGGAAAATGACGTGGCATTTTTATTTATTAATGGAACGGATTATTTATTTGAAATGTACGGTAATTTTTATTTTTATATAAGGTACAAGCACGGCGGTTATGGAATGGTTTATTTTGGAACACAATATCTGATAAACGGCCGCCTCGTCCCTGTTTGCGAACGTTTACGCTTTTGACGAAATTTTCAATAACATTTTGGCATAACAGGGAACCCAACTGTCACTTTCTCCCGGTAAGGGGTATATTGTATTATAACGTAAACAGAACATAACGTTTAGTGATATTCGCTTTGGTAATGCCCGTGTTTCTAGGGCTATTGTCCTTGAATAATCCAGTTGTTGTGAAGAAATTATGAAGAATCCATCTGTGTTGTGCATTCCATTATGTTGTCCATTCGTCTCATTTTTGCACACGGCTGACACCGCGTAAATGAATGGTGCGCGTTGACAGCTTCGTTTCTTTACGTTTGTAGAGATTCGGTCGGTGGCTCTCTACTCACGTAGTTGTCCGCGGCTTGTCCAGGTTCTGTAAGGTCGGTAAGATAGGAGGAGGCAGGAAAAGAATCGTGCGTTTCGTCTCGGGTACAGCGACAGAATGATCAAGTAGGGCTGTGTCATCGTACCCTGCCCTAGACGCGCTGGGTGTTAGGATCGAGGGGAAAGACGGTTGTTATATATTGGAACGTAGCCGCGTAGCGGTGAGGTCTGGAACTAGTAGGACCGCCACACGTTAGGTTTACGTGGCGCCATCTGCGCTGAGCTTTGCGTAATCATTTTTAACGTGGATTCATTTCATTAATGGTGCGTCAGGTTGCTTTCTTGAACTCTGGAATGATCTGTGGATCATTGGCATACACTTTTCCTTTCGGAAAATCCTAAAGAAATAAGTCCAACGGCGTCAAATCGCACGATCTTGGTGGCCAATTTTAACATCGCCGCGGCCCGAGATAACACGACCATGAAACTTCGTCCGCAACTGCATTGTTTTGGCCGCAACGTGGCAGGTTGCGCCATCTCGTTGAAAAGTATGTCTTCCAAGTTCATGCCGTTCATGCCATTTATCGGATATTGTGTTCCATACGTAACCTCCATGTTTGTACCTTATATTGAATAAAAAATATTCGTACTTTGCGAATAAATAACACGTTTTATTGTTAAATAAAATTGTAAGATCATTTTGAGACACCCTTTATATCGTATTTAATAAAATGTCAGTTTTGCTCGCGGCTGTACCGTTTTGACAGTCGTGTGCGGGTGCAAAAGAAAACAACGGGTTTTCCTGCCCGCGAGTAAACGGATCTCACATTCCTACACTGAGGCTGAGTAATGTTAACGGTCGCGCCTGAAAAAATATGCCTTCGCTGATATGCGAACGGGAAGAAAAATAACGCAACTCCGGGAATTACAGCGGGAAGGGGGATTACATAAAAGGCGCGAAAATTGCGAGTACGTGAAGAGTAGAGTAGCGCTGCTTGCCGGTGTCGAACACACGCAGAAGGAAGATGATGAGTCAACGATCTTTGATAAAGTACACGCTGTTGCTGTCGTGCTTGATGCTCGTATTGCATTCGGTCGCTGCGGGCAAGAAAAATGGCGCGAGCGTAAGTTGATTTTTATTTATCGTAATCACAGATCCATGTACCAAAGCGCAGCATCTTCACTCATTTTTTTAACTAATGTGTGATTCAGCGAACAACAGTATGGTAAAAACGATACATAACGCGTGACATTTTTCGTATAGTCGAAAATATGGCGTAGGGCCTCGCCCAATTGAGGGTTTACACCTAGTGGAAACTTTTGAAAATATCGATTTTGGTTTTTCGAAGGTTTCTCAAAATGTAATATTGCAAAAATATTCTCTGACAATTTCAAATCGATCCATTCACAATTCAGAGAGTAATATCACTGCATGGATCAATTTCATATTTTACAAGCTTCTTCTACATTTCAAAAAGCACCGCTTGAACGGAGGATTTTTTTTTTTCGACACATAGTTTTTTGTTATCAACGAAAATAAAACATTTTTTCACTGAAAATCAATACTCGTACTTTCGACGGCGACGATTAAAAAAATGAATATTTTATTGAATCCCGTCCAAGCACTAGATAATTTTATGCGACAACTAAACGCGTTGGTCTTTTTGTTATTTCGGATGATTTGAGGCCGAACAACAGTGGGACGTTTTTTAAACAGTGCTGAGCACAAATTTTTTCATCTATCACATTGATCAATATTGTTTAATACAAAATTCGTAGAAGGTGCTTAAAACCATGCTTGGTAATGTAAAAAGAAAAATTCGAAAACCTGCACACGATTTCCCAGACAAAAATTCTTAAAACTCGTATTTTTTCCGGCTACGAGCCAGGTACAACTTTTTCTAAAAAAATTCAACGATGTACGAAAAAAACTCGAGAAATGTGTGAGGTTACGTTGATACGGCCTTAATACATAGGTTATGTTGATATGCCATTAAGGGGATTCGACCGTTTCACCGACGAATTTTAAGGATACTGATATTTTCAGACGCAGATACTCCGAATAAAGGTCCAATTTTGTAATTTCAACGAGTTTTAGCCACTTTTATCGCATTCGAGACAAAAAATATTAGAATCCAAGAAATTTGCCAATATTATGAAAAGTTTCGAAATTCAGCCACAGTCAATATCACTCGCCGACATTCACTCATTCGCAATAAAAGTTTCGTCCGATTTGCGATTCTTCGCAAGAAACTGTGTTCAATTACAGGTTTTTAACCTTTTAAGGACGGGAGTGATCGATATATCGACCAGCCAGGGGGCACATAATATTTCATGATTTTCAAGGAACATTTCATACATTGAAAATGGCCAAAATATTGTGTAAATGTCTGGATGTTTTTTGACCTTCGAAATTGCTATTTTAAGGTCATTTTTTCGGCCTAAAAGTTGGCGTACTTACGTTCGTTGATGCGCTGCACGAAAACAATAGTACAACGTATCGCAAAACTCATGTTTAACGCGAATTGAAATATTCTTCAGGATGACATTTACAACATATATGTCTATGTTGTTATACTCACAAGGAACATCCCTCAGGATGCTATAAAGCACCGAAAAGTAAGCGATACGTATTTTTTTTTATCGGCAGAAAAACGGTTTTAAGGGGTGAAACCACCCCTCGAAAAAAGGCATCTTTAGGGGTATATGGCAGTTTCACACACAAGGAGTCCAGCGATTTTAATGAAACAAAAACGAAAATTCTTCTAATCCGAAGCAATGAAAAATCTACTATAGTGACATTGCAAACAAAATTTAAGGGGTGAACCACCCTAGACATGCTTTTTTTCGAGGGGTGGTTTCACCCCTTAAAACCGTTTTTCCGCCGATAAAAAAAATACGTATCGCTTACTTTTCGGTGCTTTATAACATATCCAAATTTCAACGAAATCGAAGGGTGTCACCTGAGGGATGTTCCTTGTCAGTGCCTGCACAATGTGAATATATAAATTTTGAGGCCAAACTAGCAGAGAAAAAAATTTGATCTTGAAATGACGATTTTCAAGGTCAAGAATGCCACCAGGATTTTTTTCATTTTTTCCCCGTATTCAGCGCATCAAATTAGATTGATATACGCTTTAAAACTTTTTTAAAATAATTTTTTAGAATTTGTCTTTTCATTGCGGATGGGGCTTTTTGAAGTTAGGCTTGAAAACTCCAATTGAGAAATTCATCGATTTCATTGATATCTTTCATGTAAAAAAAAGTCGATTATAATGGAAAATTGCCCGTCCTTGAAAGGTTAATATTTCTTTTTTCAAAAACGATATAGTCGAATTTATGGAAAATTCGCATTTGAAGTTTCGCTGCCCGTGTCTGCGTGTAAGAAAAAATAGTACCCTTCAACACTCATCGAGAAACCGCTCGACTCTTTTTTAACGAAAGGGTTACACATTGCTTGATGGACATGTCGAAATTATGAGGATTCCTAATGGCTATCTTAAAACCGTCAATGCTCACGAGCCGAATATATGTTTTGATTATTCCAGTGCACCGACAGTATACAATGTTGTTCCCGATACTGCCGCGGTCAACGCTGCATAAACTGTAAGTTCTTTATTTTCCGTTCACTTAAGTGGTGAGATATCTTCAAGCGAGGAAAAAAATGCTTATTTCCATTATTTTCATGTACAAGAAAAGATTTCCTTACCATTCTTGAAACTTAGGGAATGTTTTATTGCCACTTTTGGCTGTCACGTGGTATTTTATTTCGCAATCTATAAAAATGACGGCGTGATTAATCTGAACAAAAAACAACAAAACTACTTGGCAACAAAAAGATTGAATTTTCCGAAAAAAAAACAGCTGCATTTCACAATCAAAAAATCCTTTTTTTTTTAACATTTAGTTTTAGTAGGCTATACGTCTCGCCAGTTTTGAAAAAGCAGTTTAGAAGACCGTGCCATACGTCGGCCATTTTTGAAGATGAATAAATAAATAAATACCGCGTTACAGCCAAAAGTAGTAATAAAACATACCCCAAGTCTCAAAAATGAAAAAGAAGTCTTACCTTTGCAAGAAAGTAATAAAAATCGGCATTTGTTATGCTCCCCTTAAGGTATGAACCCCCTTAAAACGTTTTTATGACGCGTGTTGCATTGCAGTCGGCGACGCTGCGGACGACGAGGGAATCCCAAATCCATGCAACGCGAAGGGCTGCGAGTGCGACGAAGTATGTGTACTCAGGGAAGTCATATGCGTCAAGTTCCCCTGCCGACCCATTGCAGAATGCGCGAAAAAACCAACACCGGTTTACTGATCCGAAATTTCCTGTGATAATAATTTATCCTCGCTATGTGTTCGATTATGATGTGTGATTCATGTTTGTTCGACCGCGGAGCACCGCCGTTGATTAGTGCTCCGTTTCTATTTTAATTGGTGCGACAATTGAAAATCAATCAGCTTTCTAGTTCTTAAGTAAACGGAATGTACAGAAATTGGTCGAAATGCAATTACATTTGGGCCTCGTTTTGACCTAATTAACTTTCTCGAATTGTTTTGCGTACAGTGTTGCCACTGCCGAATGTACAAAATTGAACGGATTGTACGATGGCCTCGGAATAAAAAAAAATCAACAACGATGTCACTGATTTATTATTTCTTATACATATGAAACGCTGAATTTTTTTTTTATCATTCGGCGTTTTCGTTACTTCGATGGAATAAATAGTTTAAAAAATTACCTGAGATTCCTGTTTTTCGATAAATAATTTGTTGGCGTCGGCCAATGATGGTTTTTGTCAGCTCGAGTCATTTTTAGTTTCAACGTAGGGGAAGAGGGCCCCTAAAGGGCATCCGGCCTAAAGCGGGCTCCTAAAGGGCAGCCGGCCTAAAGCGGGCATCCTCCATACTACTAACATTTTTAAACTTACCGCGGTTTCGCGACGTGGCGACGTTGCCCCCGTTCCGCCCGACCTGCCGCAGTCGCGAAGCACAACTGCGACCGATCGGTAAAAGCGCGGCTCGTCCGGTAAAAAAACAAAATTTTGCAGGTTATGAAAAAAAATAAAGGTATGTACATCGTGTTTTGTCTATTCGTGAGCAAAATGGACCAATCCTAAAATGTGACTATTGTTTTATGCCTATTTCACTATTTTTTAAGTCATTTTTGCTTGAATGTATTTTAATAATTGTTTGGCTTGGTTTGATGAAAACGTCATGTGGCGCAAAAGAGCGAAGCAGGCGGAACAAAGCGGGCACGTGCAATAATATGTTATAATATGTTTACTGAATGTTAAAAATGTGAAAATATGTAAAAAATATCAAAATGTGTTTACTGAATGTTAAGAAGAAACACAAAGAAAAATTAAGTTTACTGAATGTTAAGAAAAAACGACCAAAATCCAATGCCAAAAAAAATTAAGCTCGTTGACTGTTAAGAAAAGAAGGAAAAGTTTTTGTTTGTTTACGATATTAACAATGATTTGTGTGCAATAAAAAATGTGGGCACATCGACAGTTTTTCCCCCTATGATTCCCTATTTTATTCTTTGGACACACGTGTAACGGTCAAACGGATAATTCAAAGGATGCGCGAGGAGACACTGGACGGTCCAAATGAGTAGAAAGGAAGATTCTGATTGAGACTTGTATGTTTTATTGACGAGTACCGATTGTCGAGGGAGTGCACGTCCTGACGGTCGGAGACTCAGAGATGGACTAATCGTTCTTGGCCCAGCGGAAGGGGCCTAAGAAAGGTGGAGAAGATGCCACGTGCGGGGGTAATGAAGCGCGTGGGATGAAGGACAATGGGACTGAGAGAAGGAAGAATTGCAAATGCTAGGAAGAAAGATTAGATTTCGCTGAGCGTTGCAAGGGCGTCGACAAGGGGGGCGGGGCAAGCGCCATCGAAAAGTTACATAGGTATCGAGATATTCAAAGTCAAGTTGAGCCCATCGTGGATGTATAAGATCCGCTACGAAGGTGTGCTGTCAAAGAAATACACATATATACATAAAACATCAAACTGCGCAGTATGTACTTCCGCTACGCGAAAAAAAATTGCAGCTATCACTCAACAACATAATATCGCTATACAGAGCTATAGAATCACTATACAGAGCTATCGATCACTATAAAACTTATGCAGTGCTATAAATCACTATGAAACCCGTATGGACGACGTGATACAACTGTGGGGCCCAACAAATTGAAGAGGAAGGTATGGGATCTATGGTGCAGGAGTTGCAGATTAAAGGTAAACTTACGATTAAAACTATGTTTTTCAAAACGGTGTATACGATCTTTCTAATGAACCGATGGACTTAAGGTTGTTATGGGGTTAAGTCAACATGTTACCATCAAGCTGAAATTTTTTCTAGACGTTTATAACCCCTTTGTTAATGTGCAGTTTGGATACGATCCATAGTAGCGTTATTTAAAAAAAAAAATTGGAAACTCGACGTATTTCGTGGGCAAATTACATTACTGCGTTTTTAATAGCGACCATGGAGACTAGAGTAAAGGAGTCCAAACGCATATGGCGGAATGGGTGAAAAAGTCACATGTAAAAGCGATGATATTTCCTAGTTTAAAATTCAGCCACGGTAGCGCTCTTGTTCCAAAGATGCCACTGTGAAGTTTCGCGTTGGTCATACAACGAAGTGAGGCTGAGTTTTATTTCCGTTTTATACGTATTTCTTTCGCGTGTGTATAAAGTGAAAAACACATTTTTTAATCCCACATCTCTGCAACCTTCGTATCTGTTTTTTGAGGATTGAGAACATTTTATGGGCGTGTAAGAAACGAGTAAAATATCGGTGGTCCCGAAATTAACGCTTATTATTCATTCATCGTCAGCATTTTTGTTTTGCAAGAGTTTTCGTCTATAATCAGTAGTCCATAATTTCCGTTCAGTTTTTTCAAAAATTACTTACATTTAGGAGCAAAAATAAAACTGATTTTTTCATTTCGACACTTAGTTTATGAGCAATATTTATTGCGAAAAAAAAACTTTCCCGACGAGGGTGCGATCCCGGGCCCTGGCGCACGTTACTCCAGCGTGCTAACCATTGAGCTATCACTTGTATCACTAGAATAAGTAGTTTTTTAAATATTTAAACAGTTCCCCCTGGATGGAGTTTAGATTCGGTTTGGATTGTTGGTTGGTTTAAGGTTTAATGTAAATTCTATAATGTTTTATTTTTGTTTGTCGTGACTTAAAAAAATATTTCTCTTTGAAATCGAATAAGTGATCAGGATTTGGTTGAGTTGCATTAGGGGTTAGGTTGCGTTATGGTTATTTAATCGTTCATGTCACCGAATAAAAATAAAACATTTGCAGTATCGATCGGCTCCAAGTCGACAAATGACTGATATATTGACATTACATAACTATGAACAAAAGCATATCAATATAACTCATCCATTTTATTGAAAAAATGTACGACAAACTATTTAGAATCAACGCGTTTCCCCGCGTTTCCCGGTGTTTCCGGTATCGCCGCAGTAGATGCGCCGCCACGCGGTAGGTGATGTAAGTTGTTGCCGTCATCGCTTTTTCAGACCATTTCTCCAACACTGCGTTCGGGCTCCTTTACCTCTAGTGTCCATGATAGCGACTTTGTGCGAAAATCACTCAGACTTATTCTCTTTGTGCGAAAATCACACAGACTTATTCTCTTAATTAGTAATAATTTCTTAATATTAAATCGATAACTATGCTCAGGAATTATACATTTCTAGACATTTGTAGGCAAAGACAAATTGAAACGGAATTTTTTTCATACATATATTTTTTTTTAGAATATCGGAAAATTATTAAACTTTTTGGTTTCTTCCAGATTATAGATTATATAGATTATAGATTATTATAGCTTTAGTGCACAACTTTTCCTTGCAGCGAATTTTTTTTACACGGACCGACATTCATTGTTCACAGCTCTTTGGGCCGATATTGAGGCTACGAACGGGGCGTGTATGTCGCTAAGTTCGCGGCACTTCTGCCAACCTGGGCATTATCATATACCGCGATTTACGACGTTGCCAATTCGTCTCGAGTTAATTGAACGAGACAAGGTTATAGAAAATAATTATACAAAGTAATGAAAGCATTAATATAATCACCAAATTTTCAAAAATGCATATTTTTACAAATATATGTTGAAAAACAGTTCGCAAATATACGTTTAATATGACGATTATTTGATAGCTAACAGTTGGTAAGTCAATCGGCTCCATGTCCAAATATAGGGCGCTCCTCTCGTACTTCACCCCCGACGGATACACCCCATTGCAACTTTAAATTTCGTACACTTATTTAGTGTAGTCGTATAGGGTTTTTCAATTGGCGCGGGTAGATGTTGGCGGACTGTGGCGGCCATGTTGTTTTGGTGGCGTCTGTCTAATGTGTTGTTTATTATTCAGTCACTGATGCCAAATCACCATGGCAAGTCACACGATTGAACAGCACGTCCAAATGATAAAACTTTATTATCAAAATGAGTGTTCGTTAGTGCAAACGTCGCGCGCCTTGCGGCCACAGCAGACGCGGTGGCCCTTTGCAGTCGAGTCTCCAACGTTTGGTGGCCAAATTCGAACTACCGGTTCGGTTGCCGTATATGGGACAACGCCAACCCACACGAGCTTCACTCGGTGGCAGTGCATCCAGAAAAAGTTACTGTTCGGTGCGAATTTCGGGCCGGCCGCGTCATTGGTCCGTACTTTTTTGAAAACGAGGTTGGTGAGGCCGTCACCGTCAACGGCCCAAATTGAACGATATAGACGTAGACGACACGTGGCCCCAGCAGGGCGGCGCTACGTGCTACACAGCGGACGCCACGATGCACATTCTGCATGGACGATTTGAGGTTATGGTTATCTCTCGCAGAGGTGACGTGAATTGGCCACCAAGATCGTGCGATTTGACCCTGCTAGACTTTTTCTTGTGGGGTTTCTCGAAGTCGTAGGTCTATGTCAATAAGCCGCAATCGACCGATGCTTTTATAGTCAACATAACCCAGGCCATCGCTCAAATTCAGCCGGACCTATGCGGCAGACTCATTGAAAATTGGACCACTCGGATCCTTGCCACCGTGAGAAACCGCGGCGGACATATGAACGATGTTATATTCCATGCATAATGGCATACATAGGCCTTTCAAATAAAAAAAGAATTTCGTTAATACCTCACACATAACTTGTTTTATTCCATTTCAACATCTACCCGCCCTAATTATAGAACCCTGTAGTTTAGGCTTGACCGACGTTTCTCGTCTCAAGTTTTTTTTTCTCATTAATTACTAACAATTTTAACGTCATTTTTTCGCAAAAAATCGATAAAGAAATTCATAAGTCTTTGATGATTGGAACACGACGAGGAAAAAATATAGTAAAGTCTTAGCCAATATTATCGATTTAAAAAAGTCGTTTTTTTAGTTTTAGATCAACCGGGTGGCCTAAATCACGTACACCGTTGATTCCCTCACGTCCACAGGTCCTTCACGAAATTGTTTATAACTTCTTTAATTATTAATATTTTTTACGAAGTTTAGTACACAACTTTATTAATTCACATACGAATAAAAATCCAAACGATTTTTCAATGATCTTGCTTATTTCTTCGAAATGACTTTTTTCAATAAACCGGAATATTGGGTTGCCACAGTAGTCTGACCCCTTGATCAAAAGAAAATAACATATTTGTGATCCATTTATTGATATTTACCCAGCAATACAATTTCCATCGTTACTAATGATCTCTTCAGCTGGATGCTCCTGTCTTCAGTCAATCTGTTTGGCATTACTGATATTTGCAGGCCCAAGGTGAATTGAATACAATAGATGTTTGAGTCTTACGTAATGCGCGATCCGCGTGCTTACCTTAATTGCCTGCATTGTTTAACACCTGTGTAGACATCGTAAATCCGAATGCTCCCGATCGCATACGATTATGAAAATTAGCACAATCAGTGTCAGGGACCGTTTGGATTTTAGCATCATTTTGCACGGCAATTTTTACACAATTTAGTGCTCTATTAGTAATGCCTCAATATTAAAATATATATATATATCTTTCTTCATCCTGTTTCCCATTGTTTTTTTCCGCTCATAATCGCTCCGTATTTTTGACCGGAAGTAAAAGAACCACTTTCACTTCTTCAATGAGAAAGCGTTTATTTCCCAACGAGTCGCAAGCACAGAGAAAGTGCGAATTTTCCAAACCGAAAATCACATCGTAAATATACAGCAATGTAAATTGGATGATGCTTTTGCAAACATGTCGCTGCAATGTGACAAAAGCAAAGGCGAATTAAGACAGCCCGAGTGAACTCGAAAAGACACGAGTCGTATAAAAGGTGGACAAATTGCAGATCGACAAAGACTCGTCACTCATAAGTCGTCAGATAAACCGAAATTTAAAAAATCATGAAGTCGAACTTGATCATTTCCTGCGTGATGATGCTCATCATCGTGGTGACTGCGACGACTGCCTGCACACAAAGATTCGGATCGGTAAGTTGGTCCCTTTATGTCGCTGTTCGATCATTGTTAAAATATTAAGGAAGCTTTCCAGTGTGACAGCCCGAAAAATCGCTGTTTTTCGCGATTTTTTTTTTTAAAGAAAAAATAATCTAATCGGTCTGGTTTTTTTTTGTATATTAATTGGGTATTGAAGAATACAAAAAAATTTTTTAAAGATCGATTTATTTATTAATTAATATCTATAAAAATGATGAAACAATTGTTGCAGAAAATGCACTTGGATGTGGTGTCCACGTTGGGGGCCACAATTTTGATCTGAAACAAAAAACACAAAAAGATTATTGATCGGTATATAATTGGCTTTCGTGCTATGGAGGCTTTTTTTTTTTTTTGCAAAAATGGCGCCGGTTTGAACAAAAAGTATCGATTTTAGCATTTTTTTTGGCAGTTTTTTTTTTACAAAAAAATAGGAAGATGTCAAAAAAAAAAGCTTCCATAGCACGATAAACAATGACGTTAAGAATATTGTGTAAAAAATTCAACTCGATAGCTTTAAAACTCTGCCCTCCAAGTTGGACACCGTTTTGAAAAATGCTGTTTCGAGAAAAACGCGTTCAAAGTTTCGCTGTAGCTGTAGCGCTCCGTTGCCTTCTTCCAAGAAATGCTGTACAGTAACCGAAATAATCTGAATTTCGGCATGAAAATTTCAGGGAATATTCGGAAGAGTGTATACTATTCGATAAAGCAAAAAAAAAAAATCGATTTTTTGAAAATTTCACACTGGAAAGCTCCCTTAACACACTTGCCAATCCGCGAAAAAAAAGTAAAGTATATCTGGGATCCGGTATGAATGCTTGTATTATTAAAAAAAGAAGGGAATGGGAAATAGAGTATTTTCAGATCCATTTTCGTATTTAGTTTCTTGCTCCATTAGCGAATTTTGTACAATATAAATAATTCGTTGATTTCTGTCCCGTTGACCATGCACGTAGGAAATTATTGACTAGCTCGCGGCTTCACTCGTGTGTACGTTAAGTTGGAAATACGGTCCGTGTATAGGTCAGGAGGGGATTTTAGGATTACATCGTACTGCAAGTTATATACTAAAGTTTTAACGTCTCATAATCGCATTACCATAAAAAAACATACGATAGGGTGGTCAGATAATGATTCAAGCTGATGGACTTGCTTTACGTTGATTGTGAGTATCTGCTGAAGAGCTTGCTTATAAATTTTGATGGGGTTGAAGTTTGCATCGCTGGAAAACAACTAAAATTCTTTTTGATATCCCATTTTTATTATTGTTCAAAATCATATTTTGCAGATTCGTTGGAGATCGATTAATAAGAAGCCGGAAAATTGTTTGCCTGATTTTCGTATCTTAAATGTGCGGAAGAAGATTTTCGAAATTAAAAAGAAAATCCACTTTCGTTGAATTCCGACGTATTTTATGAGGGCATATGCAGGGCCCGTCTGAATCATTCGTAAATTAGAGTGGCGCTTCAAATGTAGTAGATTTCGCCATTTTCTCTGAAAAGTCACGGCTGCGTAAATTCTTCTGCTCCGCACATTTTTCTAATTTTTATTATTGATATTTCCTTTAAACATTCGGTGACGCCCTGTTTTTATCGTCGCTCCGGAATCTTTAGCATTTTTTACACGCCTTGTGCAGTTTATATCAGGCGTCTAGATTTATTTAGTGTATGAATTATTAACACAGGAATGTAGCCAGAGTGTCATGTCCATAAAGTGTTGCATAAATGGGACAATTTTTAGAGCCGTAATTTTTCGTTAAAAGATCAGTTACTTGGTTTAAAATTTTACCAGTACACTGGGATCTGCTTTTTCTTCATTGTAGGCGAAAATCAGTTAATTGGGTTAATTAAGTATTCGGGTTCATAGAAGGAATACCTAAAAAGAAAAATCGCACGTTCTCATGATCCGCAGAGAGATTCTGGAAGAGTTCATGACGTACCAAAGATTTAGAAAAAGCTTCACCCATTTCCATGCCAAATTCGTCCCACCAGACAGATCGACAAAATTTCAAAAATTTATCATCAAATTTATCAAAAATTTATCATACCATAAAAACTCGGCATCGTATTTTAACCATTCCTACTTAAGGTAGACCTATCGCCAGGCTTCAATTCATAGGATTTTCATAATCTTTTTTCGAGCTTCACTAAATATATTAATAAACGTCTGTGTAAAATTTCAGGATCGGTTATCGACCTTATTACAGACAGAAAAATATAAAAATTTCGTACTTTTTTGAAGGAATCCCGAGACGACATACAAAAACTCAATTGCCGGTCGCTACAAAAGTGTATACAATAGTGAGAATCCGTCAGATTCTTAAAAATAATCAGATTTACATACTTAACATTTTTAGTAATCCAATGCACTCAGAAAAAAATACGCTTATCGACCTAATTTTCATGTAATATCAAGTTTAATTTGAACTTCCGGTATTGGATTTATTACCACTTGCTACGATAAAGAGACGCGACAGCGAGGCAACAGCTGACTGTAGCCGTAACCTCATCTCACTCATTCGAATTTCCACACATATTTCATTTTTAACCGACATAATTCGCCGACACAAATTTTCCACGCATTTTTACCCGTCGTGGCCCGAATACAATGCTTTACATTTTCCGCACCTGACATTGTTTTGACGGATCAACGTGGAAAAGCATGGAGGTTAAACTCGCCTGAATGAGTAAAAAGAGACGGAGATAGAGCCAATGTTGCCAAATATCAAAGCTACAAACACTACGCGAATCGTTGGAATAGCGATGTTTTCATTTTACTAATTAAATATGAACATTCATTAAACAGCTTGCAAATAAATTTTTTAGTTGTGACAATTTTTGTTTGCATATGTCAAAAATATAAATTGTACAGGTCTAAAGTATGATCAGTTGTATCACTAGTGTGAAACGATAGGATTACTTTAATTTCATCCTAAAAAAACGAACGACCAGACCATGGAGACTAGAGTATAGGAGCGGACACAGCGTGCTTTAGAAGTGGACACGAAATCGGCACCTCTTGTGGCGGCGCTGCGGTCGAAAACATCCAAGCCATATATATATGTAGATCACAGATGCTGCTAACCTCTCGGCTGCCGTCGACAATGCGTCGCGGTAGGGAATCCAGCTGTTGTGCCTACCTCTCCTATTTCGCTACCTCACCTATCTCGACGTACTCGCTTAGAAGGCATGTGCACCCATAGCGCTTAAAGCATGAAATAATGTTGGTGTGTTGGCTCCGTAATGAACAATACCGCTAGTTATAACGAATGAAATTAAGCGGTGAACCAACGTAACAAGCTGGAAAGCCTAAGTAAACCCTAAGCGCGGCTACAACTGAAATATAAGAAAACTATCTACATTGTGGCATGGTTTCGTGGCGAAATTGATAGGGTGCTGGACTACTCTTTTGGAGGTCCTGAGTTCAATACTAAACGCACGTAACCTTAACAGAGCACATTATCACGATTATGACACGAGGCAGGAGGCCATGATGGAAATGGGAAAGAGCTTTGTGCTGCGCAAGCGCTGATCGATATTATACTGCTATTGGTGGATGTTTCCGATCTTTGCGACGCTTGTGGCAGAACACAGAACTATTGAAAAAACGGATTTCCAGTACGCTGGTACTACGTATTCTCCTAACCTGTGTCCACTCCTTTACTTTAGTGTCCATGGACCAGACACTACAATTTCATGAAACAAGATGATGCATTTTTCGCATAATTTTTTCCGCGCCATTTTCCACGAAAACTACCACACCGACTTTCAAAAAAAAAAGAAATAAGACGAAATAAAACTACCATACTACTTTCAAAAAAATAAGATACAAACAAAACGTCAAAAAAATAAGCTTATGGGTAAAAAAATAATCGTTCCATGAATCCGATAAAATACGAATCACGCACGATAACAGTACCGTAACACGTATCTTTTTTCGTCCCATTGCAGTGCAAGAACAGCATCGAATGTTGTTCCCATTACTGTCGCGACGGCCGCTGCATAAACTGTAAGTTTTTCTCTGCTCCAAAATATTTCCATTCCTTCTTTGCTTTCAGCCATATCGTATCGAGATCACGCGTGAAGAAACATATATCGAAATTCGT
The DNA here is from genome assembly GCA_951751655.1 of Ophion costatus. NCBI lineage: Eukaryota > Metazoa > Arthropoda > Insecta > Hymenoptera > Ichneumonidae > Ophion > Ophion costatus. The sequence goes on from OX632356.1 coordinate 46,541,561, forward strand.
TGTTTCAGTCGGCGATGTTTCGGACGACCACGGCATCATGCATCCCTGTCGTCCGAGTCCCTGTCGTCCGCGCGAGGCCTGCGTCATTGTCGCACTTCAATGCCAAGCGTACCCTTGTCGGCCATTTGCCATGTGCTACCCCTAAACAAAAACCGCAGCCTGACCACACGATCGAACATATTTCGTCGCTTCGCCTCGCGCGAAGTTGGGAGAAAAAATAAACGAAAACAAAATTGGTAATCGAAAGAAAAAAAAATGAAGACAATAAAAATTTTCTACAACAATCTTTATTCATAAAGAATTCTTACAGCCACATGTACAATACCAATCGGATTAGATATCTACGGTAGCCTCGGAAATTAAGTAAAAATTCTTTACGCTTCGATCCGGAGTACAATGTCCTTATTACAAATTAATCGTCATGGTACGAAGTTCATTGGATGAGATTACACACACGTTCGTTTATTGTATATATATATATATATATATATATATCAATTTATGTATATATACAATAGTTCGGATAACCGGGCGCGCGCTCGTTCCTCGTCGCGTCACGTCTGCATATACAGGATGTCCTGTTACGAATGGATAATCATGCAACCGTCGATAAGTCAGATCACGTCGTACCATATGCTGGAATTTCAGTTTAGTTCAGGTCCCACGGTTCTCGACGATTTGGGCTTTACGTTATTTTTTTGAAAAAAAAATCATTTTCTTTCGGTTTTTCGCGTGCCATCTCTACAAATTATACGAATCGACGATAACTAAGCAACTTTTTAGAGCAATTAGATTTAGAACAATAAGATCTTTTTTTCGTGAAATTTCCTTAACATTTAAGGTTAAACGAAGACTTTTGCAGATAAAACAAATAACCAAGCGTATTTTTTTGTAAACAGGGTTAAAAATGTTATCATTTGTAGAAATGGCATGCGAAAAACCAAAAGCAGATGATTTTTATCACGAGAGTCGTGGAACTTTTACTAAACTGAAATTCCAGCATATAAAAGGACGTGGTCTGATCTATCGACAGTTGCAAGATTATCCATTCATAACGGGAACCCTGTATATATATATATATATATATATATATATATATATATATATATATATATTTATATATATCGTTAAATAATCTCTATATGATCGACGGTGTATATGGAATAATTATACGGCGGAATAATAACGCTCGATGTAGCTGAGGGTGCATAGGCGTAGTTAATTGTTTCTTTTATCATTTCGCTTCTTAAATTCTGCCTCAATGTTTATTATTACTCAACCTCGATTCTCATTGACTCTCGAAGGGCCGCATTTCTTTTACCCCTACATTGTTACGTTGTAAATACACTTACGCGCGATTAGGCATCGGAAAAAGGGAATCTCGCGTGCTATGTTCAAATAGAAGGAGAATTGCCGGTGGGTCGTTTCAAGATATAGTCGCAGTTGCGAAAACTGTCGCTGCGATTGAAATTCGTTTAGAATGATATCAAAGTTTCGTAAGAGTTTTTAAGACGGAAGGGAAGTAACGAGTGTCTCACGGAAACAAGGTCAAATAGAAAAAGGACAATCAACGACATCGGACGAAATTGCGATTCGGGATTGTTTTTCTTTTAGTTAACAGCCAGAGCGTTTTTGAAGTAACTCACTTTTAACCAAAAAAAAATACGTATTCACGATTGGCGCAGCGTCGATGTTTACTGCGCAAGTGACGTCACGAACCGAAGCAGCATGGCGGCCAGCGTTTTCGCGCGAAAATTTGAAATGTAACATTTAAATGCATTTTTATGGCACTCATCGGCTTTCATAAAATAGAAATAAAAATTCGAGTAGTTTATTACCACCAAAGGATCAAATAGAGACACCTTTAAAAAAGGGTGTAACACCCTTTTATTCTCTCTCCCACTTGCCCTACCGTCCTAATTGTTGGCGCGAAAAATGGTCAAACGATAAAACAAAATAATCGAAAAATTCGACCTGTGCCGCGAGAGACAAGGTATGGCAATGAAAGATAAAATCTGCGTCTGTGTCCATAGAATTGCAATCGTTACGGGGGGGACGGAAGAGCTTTTTTACGTGAGGATTATTCGCTTCACCTACGTAACGTGTTTTTTTCTTCTTTTCTTTCTTTACTCTTTTTGTTCTCGTTGCCACTAAACTTTATCGTCTATTCACATAGTCACACCGATCGTTCTCTACGGATTACATTTATCTTTTTATACTTTGTCTTTTTTTTTGTTTCCTCATTTTCCGCGCCTTCTCGTATTATCATCTTATTCTTCTCGTTTAAGTCTACACGTAATCTACGCTGTTTACGCACGAATACTCGTTTAAGTAAAAGTCGGTAAGTAAAAATGCTTATCGTTATATACGGTGGAAACGCAGACGAATGACGACGTCGTGCTCGCGTACGGCCAAAGAGAGTTTGGCGTTTACAAGTGGATCTTTGAAGTATCCCCCGTTTTTTTCTTTCTTTGCGTTTCGAATTTTCATACGACAGCGAGCAATCGACGATAACAGTCGATCTCTCGATGTTGCGCAATCGCGAATCACGCATGAACTTGCTCTCTCTCTCTCTCTCTCTTGCTTCATTTTTTTCTCTGAAAGCCCGACCACCATATTGCATCGCCCGGTCCTTCGGATCTACGTGCTTATTGAATTATGAGGGATGACAGGAGTTGCAAAGCGGACGATTGTCGTTCGTCCAATCGTGCGGATTAGGGATCGCTCGCCCTATATAGATAGGTCGTTCGTTTCTTTTTCGTCTCTTTCTCTTTAAGCGTAAAGTCTTAAACTAATTTCGCATTACTCGCTTCGTTTATCGCGGACACAGCTACATCGTACCTTCTTCATTCTCTTCGCGTACCTTCGTTATCGCGTATCATGAATCGTAGACAATATTGCGCTCGAATATACGCGTGTACATTGGTTAGCCTTCGCTAGCGTTCGTCAAACATTTTCTCCTTTTCCAAAAGATCTCACGCATCGAAACTACGATATTCAACATGAAAGATGAAGCACGCGGAAAGTCGAGCTCGAGAGGCGCGTCGTATTCTCGTTTGTCCTCGCTGTTTGGACGCTTTTAGGTTATGTAGGCATTTATCTTCCACGCTCCATTCCTGGGTCACGTGTTCCTCCTGTGGCCCCGGTCATCGATATTACCCTCGGTAATTCGGAACTTGGCTTTTTCAAAATAGTATTCGTAAATCATGTGCTCCCGGCTGCAAATGAAATCAAGTTTTAGAGGATGGGAATAAACGCGAAACGAGGCACCTCTCGCTGCCGTTAAACTTTCTAGCGATCTTATTCTTTCGTCTAGGCGTTCGTTTCAATTTGCAGCTTTGTGACGGGAGGGCGTGACGAGCGAAAATCGAATAAAGATGGAACTCCTTGATATATATATATAGAGGGATTTAAATATATTGTTTGTATTACGTTACGACCCGTTTCCCTAGAAAATACTAACTTCGAGCCGAACAACTGAGCAAATTAATTCAAATTAGTTTCATTTGATTAAATCGGGTTTATGACGTTGCTATATATAAGGGTGTGTCGAAAAAAATCATCGCCTTACCCCTTCAGACAATATTATTAAACTTCAGCTCTTCGAGTCCAAGTCGAGGCGCTCGATAATTTTGTTTGCAGCCTACTTGGTTTACACGAAAAATTCGCGCTGCACGTTCAGCTTAAATAACTCACCGACTCATCAATAGTTGTCAAGTCTGATCGGAGAGCCTCAAAGCTGAACCTCACGGCTTTAGAAGGATTTTAGAAAAATTTAATCGCGTTGGCTTTATTCTGATACAAATTGCGGCTGTTTGAAAAATGCATTTCGATCGAAAGTGCAAAAGACATTTTTTCAGATAGCTGTAATTCTGTGTAACAATACTGACATCGAGATTAAGGAAGAAGATTTTTTCAAGCTACCCGGGCCAGCTGTAACGGGCTTTAATCGGATTTTGTATGCATCAGGGGGTTAGGTTATTGTGAAAACTCAAATTGAACATGTAATAAAAAGATTGACATCTGATAAGCAGATCGACTCAAAATTTGGTTCACTTGTTCAGTGTAATAGCAGTTTTGTATCGACCAACGTTTTTCTTCTTAACATCTTTCTTCATTAATTATTAACAATAATTATGTCATTTTTCGTCGAGAAAACGAAAAGAATAACTTTTAAAAAATTGACGTTCGAAACACGATTGTAAAAAAAGCTTCGGCAATTATCTAATTTGAGAAAAAAAATTCTTCACGTTCAAAGGTTCATCACGAGATTGTTCATAGCTTCTTCAATGATTAATATTTTTCAATGGAATTTGATAAACAGCTTTGTTAATGTACATAAAAATAAATGTCCAAACGATTTTTCACTCGTCTTACTTATTCCTTCAATATTACTTTTTTTTCAAACTCAGATCTTCGGCTAGTCACCGTAACCTGACTCCTTAGTTAGTCGCTGGGTTATTTGAGTTTAAAACTAAACAGCGAACTTTACGCGTAAATTAACCGAATGAATTATCGAGCGCGTCCATTAAGACTTGAGTCAAAAAGTATAATATAATAAAATAATGCATAAAAACAATGTTATTAAACATGCCAAATTTGAGACTTGGCATGTATTTATTATTCACCACTATCTTAACGAAGACAGGGTGTGGTAGGTGGGCAAAAATACCGAAGCGAAGAAGTAAGAGCAATTATCGCTGAAAATCGATAAAAATGAGGAAAATAAATAAAAGAATCAATGGAAGGCGTAGGTGAGGGGGCAATCTGGCGACCCTGGCAAAAGTGAAAATGTAACAGAGCTGAGAGGAAAAATAGAAAGAGGCATGAAAATTAAAATTGAACAAGAAATTCTAATACGATTGGAGAAAAATCGCCGGGTCAACGTACAGCAAGGAATATAATTATAGGAAAACAGGTGGACGCCTAAAAAAAAATTGTGAGGACAAGATTAATAGCGGAAAACTAAGGGCATGGCTCACACGCTCAGTCGGTTAAAATTCTATCGCCAAGTTCTCTCTCGCAAGGAACATCCCTCGGGTGACACCCTTCGATTTTGTTGAAATTTGGATATGCTATAAAGCACCGAAAAGTAAGCGATACGTGATTTTTTTTTATCGGCGGAAAAATGGTTTTAATGTTTAATGAAACAAAAACGAAAATTCTTCTAACCCGAAGCAATGAAAAATCCACTATAGTGACATTGCAAAAAAATAAATTAATTAAGGGGTGAACCACCCCAGAGATGCCTTTTTTCCAGGGGTGGCCTTAAAACCGTTTTTCTGCCGCTAAAAAAAAATACGTATCGCTTACTTTTCGGTGCTTTATAACATATCCAAAGTTTAACAAAATCGAAGGGTGTCGGATAAAAAAAATCGTTTTTTTCTTCTTCATAAATCACATATAAAACATGTATGGGTAACGTGGGTAAAAGGATTTTCCGAAATTTAAAGCCGTTGAAAAGTTACTATATTCCATATAATGAAGACTATATGATAAAAGACTATATTCTATATAATGACTTCAAAAAATTCGCAAAGTTTGTTTAAATGTCAATAAACATGATATACAATTTATAAATTATTTTATTTTAATGGTTTGTCAACAAAAAAAATTCCCCAAAAAAGCATTAAAAAAACGGCCTTCACACTAGACGACCCCGTTAAGGGACATCTAAACAGAGAAATAGCGAACAAACTGGTGCAGCGGTTGGAAAATGGGGGTTAGAAATTGAGCGGAAAAAAGAAGCGCAACTGATGATGCAAGCGGCAAAGCGACTGTGCGATTAAATCAGACACTTTGAGAAACAAGCAGCGAGCATAGATATAAGAAAACCAATGTACAATAATTGATGCAAACGAGCAGTAGACATCGTTAAAAAGGGTACACACGGAATACTACTTATACCGTTATTTTATGCGTTATTTCATTATATTATATCATTATTACAATATAATAATAATACAGGGTTGTTACGCATTATTGACTCAGAAATTCCCTGACTTTTCTAGGTTCTCCATACAGGTTTTGCAAATTGGCCAGATTAGGGTTAAATAAAGCACATTTTCTTTTCGTCGAACATATATTTTTTGGGTTAGAGAGATATTAGTCTTTGTAAACGTTACAAACTATACGGGAAAATTATATACGTAAAAATGGCAATGACCGATTTTTGTGAAAAAACAAACGACACTTTTAACAGATCTGAAGAAACAAAGAAAATTCTCAACTCGATCCTTCTATTGAAGAATTATGTTGAACAGGATAACATAATTTTTTTACGGGCCAATATATAGAAACTTGATAAAATTGATATTTATTTCTTTCAACTGAAATTCGAAACACAATTTAAAAATTATTATTACCTGTTCTTCATTATAAACAAAAGTTTTTCACGCCGGTGAAAATAAACATAAATATAAATACTTATCTACAATGATAATGATGTGCTTGTGTATGGACAGATCGAATGCAAATGTATTATTGTAGCTTTACTTTCAATTTACATTAATTTACAAATGCAGCTTTACAGTAAATTAGTTTTCAGTTTTTTTCATTCTCAATGTTTGGCACTGACATAACTTTCGTTTGTGTATAATGAGGAATAATGTAAATATTGAAAATATACAAAAAAATTGATTTTTATACTCTCCAATTTTTTCTCAAGTCACTTTCATTTTTCGTAATTCTTTCGAAAAGTGAATTAAGAGAAAATTCCAGAGAATTTTCAAAATTGCCGGACTTTTTCCTGATTATTCCAGGAGGGAAGAAATTCCCCGAGTTTTCCCGGTTTTCCATATGCGTAACAACCCTGAAATATATAAATATATACAAATTCAAGTTGACTAGTAAAAACTGTTACAACTTTCTCATTCAGTTGGAATGTCCAGCCCAGTGTGTATTCGTTACGAATCGTCCAGGCTCGTTTGTTCGGCTCGCAACTACAGTTTCGACTAGAGATACCGGGTGTTCAACGTAATCCGAGTTTTCCCCATACCACACATGGAAAAACGAAAAATACTAAAATAACACAGTGACTTTTGCCATTCTGTTCACACCCCTCTTCTGTTATCACCACGATGATAAAGAAAAATCATACGTATTCCGCCACGTATCGTTTTCCCGTTTTTTTTCTCTCCCTCAAGTGTGCAGCTTGCACAGGGCAAATTTTACACGTCGTTGGGTATACGTCCGACTAATGGCTCAGCAGAGGGAATCTCTCTCGTCTCCTCGCTGGGCCGTTTCGTCTCCCTCTTTCTTCCAGGCCTCGCATAAATACTCCTCAATTGTATAACTCGTAAGTGCATTGTGCAAAGGAGACCCTCTCACAAGGGCAGGCCACGACGTTCGGATCAGACATTTTCTTCAAACCTTGTATACTTTTAGTAGTCCATTAGGACAGCATAATGTGCAAGTAGCAAGGCGTAATACTTAGGCGTTTTCGAGAAAATCGCAAGAGGAGTCTTGCGCGACGTATATGTACCGGTGCGTAGCGACACTGAGCACGAGTACGGCGGTGGTCAAGTGGTTAACGTTCAATGTCCGTAATCGCTAGATCGCTGGTTCGCGTCCCGCTCGTGGGATATTTTTTTTTTCCTTCTTTTCCAACACCGGTCATATTCTTTCACATATATTACAATTCAAAGGTAATATAATGAAAAAATCCGTGTATTTGCATGAACCTTCATCGAATTTCCAATGTTATTTGGCTGTTTACTAATTTTTATTATTACAACAGCTACATTTATAATTACCGACAAGTAAACGACCGAACGAATAAAGTTTTCCTCAAAGTGTATGCCTGTCGAGATTTATTCGCCCGGTCGTTTACATGTCGATAATCACAAATATAATAGCTGTTGTAATAATAAAAATTAGTAAACAGCCAAATAAGATTGGAAATTCGATAAAGATTCATGCAAATACACGTATTATTTCATTATATTACCTTTGAATTGTAATATATATGAAAGAATATGACCGGTGTTGGAAAAGAAGGAAAAAAAAAATATCACACGAGCGAGACTCGAACCAGCGATCTAGCGATTACGGACATTGAACGTTAACCACTTGACCGCCACCGTACTCGTGCTCAGTATCGCTGCGCACCGGTACATATACGTCGCGTAAGACTCCTCTTGCGATTTTCTCGAAAACGCCTAAGTATTACGCCTTGCTACTTGCACATTATGTTGTCCTAATGGACTACTAAAAGTATACAAGATTTGAAGAAAATCCCTGATCCGAACGTCGTGGCCTCCCCTTGTCAGTTGGCCGCTGAAAATCTCCGCTTCCTCACGCTTCGTCTCGGCCTCGTTTCGTTCGTGTCAAGGATGAAGTTGCGAGGGCGGGAACGCCCGGCGAATTACGATTGATCCATCGGAATATCATAGTTGTACTACAAGTGACGTACGAATAATCCGTAGCGGTGCGATTTTTCTTTTTGCTCGTTTCGTTTGGGTTTACGCAACGCCGTTGCACGTCGTAGTACCGACAAAGCAAAAAAAAACAAATCTCCGATCGCAAGTAGGATTGCACGTGACCAGGATGACGACCGAGCTTTTTTTTCCCCCTCGTTCTTGTCCGTTTGTCTTTCTCGTGTACTTTCTTGCAGGAAGGGTTACAGCAGTTTATAGGTATTACTTGTTGGTTATCCGCGGGAGGATCTTCGAGCGAGTTAAAAGTCCAGCGGCTGGTCGGCCGAGCCCTCGAGGTCCTGCGCAGTCTCTTGCTCGCTGTCCTCGTCGTCGTCGTCGTCGTCCTCCAAATCCACGCTGTTCGTCTTCAGACCGCCGCTGCTCATCTTGCCCACTATCGCGTCTGCGTGACGGAAAGAAAAGTGGTCATGTCCATTCGTGGGGTGGATTTAAGGGGGGGATGGAAAACGGATGGTGGACGAGTGTGGCTTTTGAATACGTACACTTACCGCAGTCGGGCTTGGCACCGTGGGTCCTGGTACCGGCGAACTCGACGCCGTGGGGGTCCACGCACCAGCACAAACCCAGGCCCCGGTGACACTGGGTACTCCGATAGTAACCCTGCGAGTCGCACGACGGCGCGAACTCCGGCGATGAACGTCTGCGCACCGCCGCACACGGTCGCTCGGCTTTCGAGAAACACTCGCACCACTCGCCACCGCTCACGAATATGTCCCTGTTGAGCGGAAAAGAAAGGCTACTTTTTTTCTTATTCACTGCAAGGAGAGAATTAAAAAGTAATTTTTTGTCGTGAAACGGTAAAAATTACCTTGATGTATTTCATGATGTAAAATATAGTAATTCGTATGCGACAAGTTTTTTTTTAACTCATGTTACAGAACATTTTCAAATACACAGAGAGAAATGTATAGTAACCTCAACTATATTTCAACCATATTTTATATTACCCTGAGGGGACGATAATACTTTATGGTCATGGTTACTGCCGAAAATATAGTACTGCTTATATTTTGGCAGTTGCGTTAACTATGATCATATGTTAACCGCAACCAACAATCTTCCGAACGCACGTTGTTTGTCAATGCTATATAATATAGTAGGTTTTCATAAAATGGATGATTCTATACACTATCGGAAAATAGTGGTTTTTACCATATTTAATTGTATGTCTACTAAATGTATATGGTATTTCGTAAATTCCAAAATTTTCAATCGAGAGTACTACCTCTATGATTGTTTATCATGATTTGTTTATTGCCTGACCTCCTGAAACGATTCCTATCGAAGAAAATATTTCACCTACATGGAGATTCGAACCTACGACCTACCTATCTATATTCAGGCACGCTGCCACTATGCTACTGGGTACTTATGGTATTTCGATCATAGATTTGGCATAACGGATAAAAGTAATTCCAGCTGCATTTCCGAATAGCTGCTACCTCTGATGAAGGTGGAGTTTTACACAGATTGCTTTTTTGATAATATATGTCACTGCTTAAATGGATTTTTGGGGCGGCCCAATAGTTTTCAAAATATCGGATTCTAAAAACTGATAAATGAATGCGCTAATATATCTATATCGATCATAGCGTGCCACCGCTGTCTGTACTTTAAGGCAGGATTCTACTTTGAAACTTTGAAAGGCTAAATTGGATGAAAACACCCACCTGGAACACGTCGAAGGCATATTATATGGCCCAGGCATCGCTGATTGAGGGTAAGATAATTTTTTCTACGATTTATCACTCACCAAAACTTTAAACGCGTTTTTCTCGAAACGACATTTTCAAGTACCGTGGTCGTGATAACTCAAAAAGTACTGAACCGATCCTTATGAAATTTGGAACACATATTCTATATGTGTGTACCAACCGACCTAACTACAATCAACTTAAAATTTTGATTAGAACTATTTTTTTATTGCAAAAAAAGACCCAAAAAAAACGCATTTTTTTTTTTCGTATTTTAGCCGCCATTTTGTTAATTTTGCACGTATATAAAATATTCTAGTTAGGTCGGTTCCTGAAGACATACTGAACATGAAACTATTTGATTTTTTTGTTTCAGACCATCCGTCGGGAAGATTTCACGACCACGGCAACGGTACCTGCTTTTCGAGGCGTTGGCTTTAAACATATTTTACGTGTACAAAAAATGAATAAAATACATTTAAAAAAAAATTTTTATGTACTTAAAGAGTGTATTTTTTGAACAGTTTAAACCCCATATCGATATCTTTAATAGTATTCTCAGAAAAAATTCACGAAAATAGCGTTTTTTTCATGGTTTCAAAGTAGAATCCTGCCTTAATGACAAATGATTTACGTCTTCATACGATTACCATAATGTTGTTCGTATAGTCACTTTTCGCAAGATCTTGTAACAGTTTATACTCAACAAGTGTTAATGTCAACCATATAAACAGTACAAACTGGCACTGAGAAAAATGTCCATGGTATTTATAATATAAAAAAACGCACATGGTGAAAGTGAGCATAGTAAAATTCATATAGCTTATTGCTACCGTAATCATAATATGGTTAACACAACTATAAACGTCTATCCAATCATGCCGTTTTGGTAGTGTGTTTTTTTTATCTAGTATCCCTGAAATAACTATTAACTACTGTGAAAGACTTTACAATATCGATATAGTTAATTCAGTTAATATTTTTACTATAGTTAGTAGTTTTTTCCGGGATAACAGATAGTCGAACACGCCACCAAAGTTGCATGTTTAGATATATTTTTCGCTTATAGTCGTGTTAACGATATTATGATTACGGTGCCAATAAACTATACAGGATTTTACCATGCTCTCTTTTGACGTGGGCGTCTTTCATAAATACCATGTACTTGGCTCTCAGTGCAGCATTAGCATTTGTGCGCCGATTTTGTGATATAGCTGAATTAACCATATCGATATTGTAAAGTCTTTGACACTAGTGTATAGTAATTTAGGAGATACTAGATAGTCAAGCACGCGATCAAAGTCGCATGTTTACCTACACTTTCCGCTTGTGTAGTTGTGTTAACCATATTATGATTGCGTTGGCAATAAACTATAGGGAATTCGACTATAGTCTCTTTTTCAGTTGTTTTCAGTTTCAGAGTGCAAACTTGGTAGAAATATTGCTACCTTCTACTTGACGAGAATTGTTTTTAAAAAATTAGAAGAAAAAAAACGACTTATTTAATCCAATTTTGGAAAAAATGTTGATTTGGTTTTGTAAATGCGTGCCATTCTCTCAAATTTCCATCCTCTTCATTTTAATTACTGTCAAGTAGAAACTATAAATGTTCCAGCTGAAGAAATAATTGAATTTGTTTGCAAATCGAAGTCTACAGATAGCTAGACTACCACTGGGCCGTAGCTTCGCCATTTCGATGATAGATGAATTTGAAAAGATTGTTTTGTATATTTAAATACACTATTAATGTGTACCTACATTACAGGCTTCAAAAGGCTCTACATTATTTTTGGGAATTTTACAAGTAGCTGAACAAACTGATTAAAAAATAATTTTCACAAATTGGACAAGAGGTATTTAAAAAAAAGGAAGGACGTCCTGAAATAATTTATAAGTATTTCGAAAGATCAATGCTTTTATTCCGTATGGAGACTATTTTTAGTACTGATTGATCGTTAAACAATTATTTGTTTCAGGAACTCGTTGATATTTTTTTGGCATTATTATTCTAATGCAATATCCATATAGTTTGGCCTTGTTTGATTTTTGTCAAATGGCAAACTACTGAATTTTTTTTTTGTTTGAAATCATCGTTCCAGATTTATCGAGCAGCATCTCGGAAGAACAAAAATCAATCCGTATTTTTGCTTACTCCAAATTCAATAGAGTCTCAAAATTCGCATATTTAGATTGCAGTCACTTTGTTTTCCAGTTATGACCAATCGTTTTCCGGACCGTCATCGTTGTAATTCATTAAACGAGACTTCAAGAGGAAAGCTCGTCAAAGGATGTATTGCAGGTAAACGAGTGGTTGGTTATACAAGGTCTATCTTTATTGCAATTAGGCATCTCTTTGAGGCAATTAACGGTGGTCCCTTATCCTCAATTGGTGTTGTTTTCCCCTTTATCCCTTATTCGCGTTGTTTGGCTCTTTCATTTTTCGACTTTATTGAAAATTCTGAAAATTTCTAGGGACCCTTTGAATTCCATTATCGGAACGAAAAAAAAAATATTATTAAAAACTTTTTGCAAAACTTTTCCTTATCACAGAATTTTAATAATTTGGTTGAAAATTCCGAAAATTTCTAGAGACCCTTCGAATTTCATTATCGGGACGAGAAAAATATTTTTTCAAACTTTTTGTAAAACTTTTCCTTACTACAGAATTTTAATAAATTGCGTCAGAAGACCTAGAATTCTGTCAGTGTGTTAGAACTACGCGAATTTCTGAAATGGTCAAGTAAAAAAAGAACTTTTTTTTAACTCTTTGTAAAGCTTTTTTTAAAGACAGAATTTTAATAAATTCCGTCAGAAGAGCTCAAATTCGGTTATTCGTGCCACAACTACGCGAATTTCTGAAATGGTCGAGTAAAAAAAAGAAAGCTGCAAACAATATTCCCACCGTTGGCAATATTCAATCTTTCTCTTTTTTTAAACAAGGAATAAAATAAATAGACATAAAAGAAATAAAACTACTTGTACCATCGAATATAAGAATATCTCTCCAAAATGATGTGCCGAAATGCCTTTTGCAGATTCAATTTTATAAATGATGGATAAGTAATTACCCGTCAATGTCGCATGCGTCCAAAAATGGCTTCAGACACGGTTCATTCTGATCGTGCTCGAGGCTGTACAGTTCCGATAGTGAGATTCGCCGATCACCGTCGTTGTCCAAGTGTCCGAACATCCACCTGACCTCGGTCTGGCATCCGGCAGGAAAATGACCTGTTAAGCACACGGGTATATACCGTCTCATCGACAAATCGGATATGCCAAATGTGTACGACAGAATCGAATATCAATCAAATCTGTCACGAAAGTCCCGGACCCATGAATTATTCTTCCGCCGATCAATCGACAAAGTGGCATTAAAAATTGTAGTATCTGCGTGTTTATTGACAAAACTTCCGGTGGGACACCCGCTGTGACAGTTGTATCGGTTCCGGTCTATTTTTCGGTCCATACCGAACAGGAGGGGGGGCTGTGCGTGGTAACTCTGAGCTTGATTAAAGTTGCATTACCTTTGGACTTGACGTGCTGACCCCGGCATTTGGCATCTGACATAACGACGGAAAACCAATCCAGCAAGCGATTAGCCATCGCTGGCTTGGAGGACGGTGGGCACTCGGCGTTGCGTGACGGCGATTGGGGGCTAAAAATGGATTTCAGGGTTGATGGATTTTTCTCGATCTCGTTGCTCGTAAGATGCTTGTCGTCGTACCTGCTCAGTCCACCTGATGCGATCTGTAAAACCGACGTATCTCCTATTCAGCGATGAGTTAAAAGGTTTCGGGACGAGAAGTAGTCGAAATAAAATGGACACGTTATTTCATTATAGTCAGAAAAGAGTTTGACTATGAATGTGTTAAAGTGCGCCCACTTTAATTGGTCTGCATTAATTTGAAATTTGAAACATAAGATTTGGTAGTCGTTTTTAGCCTGGGATCTGAATATTAATTTGCAACGAAGATTTCGTAAATATTCCGAAAATTGGCCGAGTTATGACGATTTTTGTGACGGGTCAGATCGCCCTAGGGCGATCTGCCCCCTTGCCATTTACCCTTTTTTTGCGTTTTTCTCGACAGTATGATTACAACATTTTTCATCGTATGACCGGATGATTTGTTTATATGTCTATCCATGTGTTAATACCAAATGATGAAAGATGTTTTTTTTTTGTCGCAAATCGAACGTATTTCTTGAACAGCTTGACATTTTTACAATTTTCAACATTTCAAAGAAGACCGGACCATACGGAAGTTTCATTATTGTACCGAAAGTACATTATTTATTTCTCATGTCAGATGGCCCTAGTTGCCAGAACCATTTACACCGATTGGCCCTGCAGTAACGGCGGCACTTTCTTTAAATAATCATAACTCCATTGTTTATCAATATTTGTCAGTTTGCAAAAATCTCAAACTTGGCAAGACTATGTATCAAACTCGTGTAAAATCCCGACCTCGTCTCCCCAATATTTTCGTCAGGAAAAAATATTAAAAACCGACCTGCTTTTTGGGCAGGTTTACGCAGACCTCATCATTCTTAAAATCTCGGCAACACTACGTTTTTCGTTCCGATATTCATCGAGCTACGAAACACGAATAAAACTCTACCTGTAAACCCGAATGGATTTTCTTTTCCTCTACTGCTCGCGCTTTTATGCGCGCTTTTATGATAATGACAACCACACTAATCAATCTACTCATTTTTCCCAATTGTTCCCAAACCCAAACAAATCCCTGCAAGCCGATTCATCAGTAGAAACGTCAATTTCTTTCCATCCACATCAGGCCAACCGCCATACAATGATTACATTGTTCCCCGGTCGCGAATGTGAAATTTGTCAGAAAGCAGAGATCCACGTATGGCAGCGTACTCTGTCATTGCGCAGTTTCCAATTTATCATTGTTGAAGTGTTTTAGTGTTTCTCCTTCGCGGTTGGTGATTCATGCTCGAGAATAGTTGCATCGGCTTTTACGTTGGGCTTTGAAACGCCGGAGGCGAATCCTACCTATATTGGAGTTCGCGCATACGAAAGCACATACGTGTTACAGCGAGTATTTCGCTTCCCGCGGTGACTGCGACAAAGTTAAGTGCCGCCGGTCTTGTTCCTCGGTTAACCCGGTCGCGACATCGTGGCAAGGGTGAAGTCTCCTCAAGAGGCTTGGGCAACGGGAAACTGAGGGACGTGGTGGGGAAGAGCAAGAGAGAGGGGGAGAGACAGAGAAAGAGAGAGAGTGAGAGAGAGGAAAAACCGGAAGCTCTCTTCCGGAGAGTCAGGGTAACAAAGAGAAGCAGAAAGAAAGGAACAGAGTAAGGTAACGATGCGTCTTTCCACCAGCATCTCAGGTTTATGAATAGGGTGTCTCGAAATGACCTGACATTTTAATTTATTACTAAAACGTATTATTTATTTGCAAAGTACGAATATTTTTATTTTAATATAAGGTACAAACATGGTGGTTATGTGTGGATCACAATATTCGATAAATGGCCACCTCGTCCCTGTTTGCAAACGTTCACTCTTTTGACGAAATTTTCAATAACATTTTGGTATAATTGGGGATTAATTTAATTAATGGTGCGTCTAATTGCTTCTTTGAGGTCCGAAATGGTAGATGGATCATTGGCATACACTTTTCCTTTCAGAAAACCCCAAAGAAAGAAGTCCAATGGTGTCAAATCGCACGATCTTGGTGGCCAATTCACATCGCCGCGGCGCGGGATTACACGATCGTGAAACTTCGCCTGCAATAACTATAGGCAGGTTGCGCCACTTTGTTGGAAAAATATGTCTTCCAAGTCCATGCCGCTTATGCGATTTATCGGATATTGTGTACCTTACATTGAAATAAAAATATTCGTACCTTTAGAATAAATAATCCGTACTTTTAGAATAAATAATTCATACTTTTAGAATAAATAATTCGTACTTTTAGAATAAATAATTCATACTTTTAGAATAAATAATCCGTACTTTTAGAATAAATAATTCCTACTTTTAGAATAAATAATTTTATTAATAAATTTAAATGCCAGGTCATTTTGAGACACCCTTTATATCCAAAGGGCTTTTCTACAACGTGTCCTATACACCCATACACTTCGCATCCCACAGTTGAAGGCGTCGCGACGCCATTCAAATCGTAATTCTCCCTAGCACGTTTAAGCGCACGAGGTTATTCCTCTCGTCGCGAGAGCCCAATTGCAAACTCTCCCTAAACTCTTTTACGTCCATACCGAGCTCCGGCATTGCGGCTCGGAATACGCACTTAAATTTTATCGCTTCTCCGAACTCGTTGAAGATTATTTCATGATCGTAACATCTTCGCGATACGAATGTATGTATATATGTACGACTCGTATCCGTAATCATTCATGAGCCATTAAACTTCGATTACTATGCTCCGCCCATAAGCGCAAACACTCGCATACTCCTTTGCCCGAAAATCAATTGTACGCATACAGTCGATGTCATTCAATTCTTAATTTATCGACCAGCACCGTCGCGACGGCAATTATTTTTCGCATCGCGTCATCATGTCGTCGCCAGTTTCGAATCGCTCACGACTGATCGCAAACACGGCAAATAGAAGATTTTGTCTTCTTCGACTGGCAACTCGCGACCCGTGGCGCGGGGAACGATACGCAAGTTTGACATGAGAAAAAAAAACTTGGGTGTACTGAATTGCATGCGTTTACTGTATGGAGACTTTTTCTGCGGAAAACTTGCATCAATCGTTGAACTCGGGAATGTATTACCATCGTGCATTTTCTTGGGTTTAAGGATTTTGAGTCCCTATGAAACATGTTAATGTTAATTGTTCAATAAATAGCTTCTTAATCGTCATGAAATGTTTACACGACCTCCTGAATACTTCATGTAAAAACATACCAAATTTTCAGAATTCTATCATCATTACCTCAACCTCCTTAAGGGTTGAAATAAAAAATGATAAGAAAATTCTGAAAATTTGGTATGTTTTTGTATGAAGTATTTAAGAGGTCGTGTTAAAATTTCACGACGATTAGGAAGCTCGTTATTAAAAAATTAACATTTTGTTAAGAACAATTTTTAAAATGAATAAAAAAAATTTATCAATAAACTTCGTTTTGTTTCCGTTGCTTTCAGTATATTGTAGATATTATAAAATTGAGAGGTCAAAAAAAAAACTTATTGCAAAGTTACATCAGTTTCCATAAAACAACATTTAATTTGTGAATGTTAATTGTTCAATAACGAGCTTCCTAATTGTCGTAAAATTTTTACACGACCTCTGAAATACTTCATACAAAAACATACCAAATTTTCAGAATTTTATCATCATTAGCGATTTGGGACTCAACATCCTTAACAGAAGAGAAGGGCTTTTTGACAGACTTTCGAATTCGTGATACGCAATTTTCTTCAGTGATGCTTCATCGAGTCGTTTAGCCTGGGTCGATGGAAATCATCTTATAAATGTTCTCACAAAACTTCAAGGTGATCGGAAGTAAATTGACAGATTTATAAGTTGTCATGTTGACGCCCGTTGGAACGCTTTAAAAGCTAAGACGTTTAAACGCTTTTTCTCAATAAAACGTTTTCAAAGTCGGTGAGCGAAATATATCAAAAACTTCTGCGATGATCTTCCTGAAATTTTTAGGGCTTTTTCTAGATGTAAAAATATAGTAATTGATCGAAGGATTTTTGTTCCGATGTACAGTGGGTGAAAAAAGTATTTGTACATCTCACACGAAACTGTTGGTAATTTGGCTTTGTGTTTGTTCGTGTTTTCCCAAGATTATTGTATACAGACACCATGTATATTTAGGATATGCTATCGAAAACAGAAACTTAATAAAACATTTTATTTCTTTTGTAGGATAATTTGAAAAAGACGACGTGTACAAATACTCTTTTTAGAAAAACCCACCGTATACTTTCGATTTGATGAACGAAAAATGCTCATTTTTTCGAAAAAATCGAGACTCTCACTTTAAACACGCGACATTTTTTTTAAATTTAATATGTCGAAAATTCCTTTGATTAATCATAGGATAAACTAATATGATAACGAAATCTGTTCGATTTTTTTTATTTTAGATAACTCGGTTCAGAAGGGTTCGCCGGGTAAATATTGGGAAGCGGGGCTGCTGTTAGAATCAGGTTAATTTTTGTTTGGGTTTGTTTGAACCATTGAAGGAAAATTAACCTGATTCTAGTAGGAGCCTCACTTCCGAATATTTACCGCTCACCGCAAAAGACGTTTTTGAGTGGACTTCGGCTGTAAATCGGTTATAATTAAATGTTATTACACATATAAATTACAGTGTTCTTCAAATGATACTTTTTCAAATATCCAATTTTTGTCGAAATTTGGCATCACGATTCTCTATTTGAAAAATTCCAGAATGGGCTGTTTTCGACTGTTGCAACTAGGCATAACTCGTTGAGGTTGTGATTCCAATAATATTGCGCCATTTCAAAGGAATTGGTAAGGTTAAGATGCTGGAAATTGGACATGCGATTCTGAATAACTTAATATATGTCACAACTGTTTTAATCTCTCTCTCTTTATAACAAAAATGTGTTTTTTTTTCGGCAATAAATAACGAATACACAGACCCGCTTTGCAAATCAATATGATTCGACAATTTCAATTTGTTGTTTAATACTCGAAGAAAGTTTTGCTCGCAATGACACAACCAATACGTTCACCACGGAAATCCTGACAGCTGTGAATCACGCAGTATATTCACCTACAAGGAACATCACTTAAGTGTCCGCCGAGGATTTTGTTGAACCTCATATGTGTGATAAAGCAAACCCTATTAGACGCGTATTTTTTTTTCATCAGCAAAAAAACGATTTTGAGGTGGGAAACCAGCCCTTAAAGGACGGCGTATGGTGGATGGTTTTGCACTTCCACCCACAAGCAGTCCACCGATCTGAATGAAACAAAAACCAAAATGCTTGTCTGAATAAAACAAAAACCAAAATAATTTTAAAAAAAATTAAGAGCTGACACGCCTTTCTTTGAATGGTTGTTTCCCCCCTTGAAAACGTTTTTCCGCAGATAAAAAAAATACGTGTCTAGCAGTTTTCAATGCTTTATAACATATATGAATTTCAACAAAATCGAAGGCGGACACTTAAGGCATGTTCCTTGCTAGTGAAAAAACAGGGCCGAAAACAAGACTGGACGTTATCAAAGAAACGGTGAATTAGTAATGAGCGAGGAATTGAGGGACGGGAGGAAGTTCGCTGTTCATCGAAGATACACCCTTCGTGTATAAATATCGGTGTAAGGAGCGGCGAAGATTAGTTGGAAGAATGCCGAGGTGTGCCTTATCGCACTCTGCGTATGTTCTCCGGTTATACACTCTCGTCAGATAGGGGTACGATGGATAAAAAATGGGGATGATGGAGGAGCTAGGGGAGGAAAGTGTAAAGCAAGCATTAAGTGAAGAAAAAGATCCCCTATGTGCGACCTGCTTATGTTCTCGGGCTGGAGGCTGTGCTTTGCGATGCGCTTCTGGTTGGCGGATATATGCCACGATCTGTCGCGGAAAGCTCGTGCCGTTGTCTGAGCCCACTTGTATACGCGAAACGTGTATTTGGATAAGTGTAGGCGGGAGGGAGGGGGAGAGAGAGAGAGAGAGAGAGAAAGATAGGTGCGTCTTGTGCTTTCGTGGCATCGTACGTTGATTTAATTAAGACTACGTAGCGCCAGGGGATTCCTGAGATTTAGCGTAGCCGCTTTTCTATAATGCTGCGTGCAGGGTCGGAAGCACGAGCGGGTACTGCAACGTGTCTCAAATGCTCGTGAGTACTTTCTCTCTTATCCGCTTTGTTAACGATTCCGTAATCCAGTTGTATAATTATACATATATAGACACACATATATATGCCGAATTATTCGAGTTTCGAAGAAAGCGTAGTATACTCCTGCTGTAAGCTAATGAAGAAGATATATAAAATTATTGTTATTTAAATATTGAAAATACCAAATTACTTATTTTTGGAGTCGGTACCAGCCAATTGGCAATATTGCCACATTTTTCGCAGAAAAAGAGGAGGCGAAGAAATATAAATGAAACATACGACCTACAGTCTGTTTAAAATTTGCAATCTCGTTTCGTCCGCGCCGTCCATCTCTTGTTCTTGGCTGGCACCGACTTAAAAAATAAGTCATTTGGTGTTGTAAATATTTGAATATTGTAAATATTTAAATATCTATAGTATTGTATTATGTATACAATAAATTATTATATGTACAACATTATGAATCGGCGTTTTCAGTATTTGTTGTTTAAATACAGCACATGGTCTATAATATACAGAAATTCCAAATTCCTAACTAGTTTAGAGTTTGAGATAGACCCCGTAACAAAAACGATCAAAAACTGACAACCGTGACGGCCCGACATTTCTTTATTTTTAAGGAAAAAAAGAAAAAATATAGCGGTACGCTACTCTAAAAAATGGCACCCCAGATGTCAGGGTAAGAAAAACAAAAAAATTTCCTCGTTTTTCATGTATGGGACCCCGTGAAAAATAATTTAATTAAATTCCTGATTCAATATTAGGTTTTGGGTCAACATTCTACACAAAATATGAAAAATTTCAGGTGTTTAACTCATTTCGTCTACGAGCTAGAGACCCGTGACATCCGGACGGACAGATAGCGCGGAGTGACATGAATAGAGTTCCGCTTTGCCCTTTGGGTACACAACCCTAAAAACTTTTGTATTATTCGAATTTCTGCCATGTCATGTTCCGCTCTCTTTCTCTCTCTCTCTCTCCCTGCCTCTCTCTCTCTCTCTCTCTCTCTCTCTCTCTCTCTCTCGTTTATACGAAATTAATCAATTTAGTTTTATCATTAAAATAAAACAATATATGCTTGTGGAATGATAAATTCCCTGAATGAATTGAATAATGAAATGAATTGAGCGCCAGGAGAGATAAAAGAAATGAGAAGAATAACGTTCATATAATCAAGGAGGTCATGCAAGATAAAGAAAAACGGCTTAGCAACGAAAAAGTGGACAATGGCGAGTCAGTCAACAGACAACGTGCGAAGAGTCAAGATGTACAATCAGAGCTCATTTTTGTTCACCTACGATATCCCTTACCTTTTTTCAATAAATGTTCTGTTGAGAAATGAATTAGTAATACCAATAAATAAATTATACTACATTCCCAATATTGAGATTAGTTATCATTTTGATAATTTGTGTGGGATTGTTTGTTTAGATATTTTGTATTCCTCATGATTGAAATATTTATACATTTGTTATTTTTTTGTGCTAACTTTCCGATTATTAAAAGTTTTTCACAAGAGCTTTCTATGCTATATCTATATACAGGTCAATAAAATGATCTCTCCCTCTGTCTTAATTATTTGAGCTTTCTTAATTTAGTTATACTTTAGAACAAAATGATATCGATCAATATCGATATTAACTATTATTTTGTTTCTTTTCGCTTATTTTAATTGTGATATTTTAATTTTGGCGACATTTTTTCCCATCGTACATAAATGTACACCAATCAATTAAATAATCGCTCTCTTTATCTCTCATTTTTTCTATCGTTATTTTCTGTTCTCTCTCTCCGTATATACATATGGGTCATTCCATGTCAAATCGACAAATTTTTTACCTGACCCCCTTTGATTTCGCTGAAAATTTTCTATCTTTTTCTACCCCCCGAAAGTTATTTTTCAGAATTTTTTCAAATTTTTTTTCCCGACTCAAAAAAAGTTATGAATTTTTGAAAAAAACCGCTCTTTTATTTTTAAATTGCCAGAACTTTTTCAAAAATTGACCGTTTGGGAACTTTTTTTTCAAAATTTTTGTTTTTAAATGTAGTTTTCGAAAAAAAATATGAAAAAATTTTCAGAATCCCAGATATATGAAATATTTTAGTTTTTTTGAAAAAACCGTAATTTTCTCAAAGTCCGACCGTTTTTTTTTTTTTTTTTTGCTCTAAAAATACTTCAACTAATTCTGCAATGATCCCCGTTAATCAAAAGATGTGACGACAATCGCTTCTAATTTTTTTTCTTGATTATAAAAAAATTTTTGTTGAATTTTTGCTGATTTTATATAACTTTGTTATGAAATTTTTTTTATTTCCTCGTGAAACCTCAAAAGTTGAAAAATAAAATTTTATTGGAGAATTTCAAGTGATTATCGTCCAAGAAATTGTTATTTTAAAAAAAAAATAATTTTTTTCTCTCATTGACGTTATTTTTTTACTCTTATGGACGTTTTTTTTTGGTACTGAAATATGACAACTTCAAAAATACAATGGGTTTAAAAGTTACCTCCAGTTGATACAATGTGATAATTTAAGAGCTACCGATTGTCGGTAAAAAAGATATTATCTACATTTCATTTAAATAATATGGAGGTTATGTTTTCAGAATAATTACATTGTCGTTGTGTTCATCGTGTCACGTAGACTTACTATTGCTAAATAAAGTACCTATTATTTATCATAAAGTGCTGTTAATTTATATTTTGTTAACGAGTGATTACAATGCCGAAGTTTTTTGATCGATGTTGCAATCCATTTAATTAAGAAAAATGAGAAGATCGGTTCACAAATGCAAAAACAATACCAGCGACACAAAAAATCCATAAAATTTCACCATTGGAAGATTGTATGGTGCAAGTTAAGATGTTTTCTTCTTCAGAAAAATATTTAAATCACAGTACGATGAAGAAAAGAAGGGAATCATCCAGTAAAAAGAGATAATAAAAATAGGTGTAATGTTGAATTTTAGAATCAAGTATTATGTTAAATAAAAGATAATATAATTTGAACACATACAAAAAAATGTTTTTAATTTATTTAAGATGTTAAGAGACGGTGAATTTATTTAAGAGTATGAAAAGTCCTTTTTTTTTACTTTTTTGAAAAAAATAACAATTTCTTGGACGATAATCACTTGAAATTGTCCAATAAAATTTTATTTTTCAACTTTTGAGGTTTCACGAGGAAATAAAAAAAATTTCATAACAAAGTTATATAAAATCAGCAAAAATTCAACAAAATTTTTTTTATAATCAAGAAAAAAAATTAGAAGCAATTGTCGTCACATCTTTTGATTAACGGGGATCATTGCAGAATTAAGACGGAATGACACCTCATCGCGGTCGGTATGGTAGAACAGAATTATAGATACCCAAAAATCTCTGAAACGGCTCTTCAGATCCCGTCGAAACTTTGCCAAACGACGTCAAATAGATAGACGAACAGCTTCCAGCCCCTCAAATTTTTTGAATTTGAGAAAAAAAACGTAGATTGGCTTATCATGCGGAACTCGAGACCGAAAAGATGAAAAATAAGATGTTTGGCTAATGTCACGACTTAGAGAAAAGCTAGACCGGGTAGCCACATAAAAAACGAACAATTTGAGCTCTCAATCACTGCACTTCGTTGCATATCTTAGGAGAAAAGTGGTAATCTAGATTTGTCGTGTAATTGTTGATAATTGCGAGCAAATGTCGCCCGAACTTCGACGTGCTCAGTTCACGAGAATTCCGCGCGCGGCGCTCGCCTCGTGGTCTGCAGACGACGCGCATCGAGGCCCGTGGCAGCGCCAATAACGTCTCTCCACACCGTGGTGTAGACGCGCACCGACACGCACGCACACATGCGTTGCGTAGCGTGTCAAGGCCCGTGGAAGGCGAGACGCAATGTCTCCGCGCGCGCGGCGACGAACGCGCGCGGTGACATCCGTCGGTGGGGCGCAGAAGCTCGATTGAGTTCTGCCCTGCCGGTCGGAAGCCGGGACCGCATCGAAGTTTCGCGTCGGGTGTCATTCCGTCTTAATTGAAGTATTTTTAGAGCAAAAAAAAAAAAAAACGGTCGGACTTTGATAAAATTACGGTTTTTTCAAAAAAACTAAAATATTTCATATATCTGGGATTCTGAAAATTTTTTCATATTTTTTTTCGAAAACTACATTTAAAAACAAAAATTTTGAAAAAAAAAAGTTCCCAAACGGTCAATTTTTGAAAAAATTCTGGCAATTTAAAAATAAAAGAGCGGTTTTTTTTTCATTTTCAAGTCATGAATTTTTTCAAATTCATATTTGAGTCGGGAAAAAAAATTTGAAAAAATTCTGAAAAATAACTTTCGGGGGGTAGAAAAAGATAGAAAATTTTCAGCGAAATCAAAGGGGGTCAGGTAAAAAATTTGTCGATTTGACATGGAATGACCCATATACATATCCCCCTATCTTGTGATTAGCCCAGCAACCTTTGGCGTCAGGATATCCCAAGCCATTCGCCTATATAGCGACACGTTCTTGCAGATTGTAGACTGCAGTAGTAAAAGCGCGTTTGCGTCAGACCAGCCCAGCAATTTTCCGTGGGAAAATTCCATTTCGCAAATGTAGGGGTATTAAAGTTGGCTTGCAAATCTAGACTTCATTTCTTTCTCGCTTATATCCTCCTTCGCAGTCTGCCTTTCTCTCTCTCACGCTCTCTCTCTCTCTCCCTCTCACTCTTCAACCCTTTCCACAGTTGTTTCCACGAACGAGGGTGCAACGAGTTCTCCCGTGACTTTTCCCTGTGATATCATCGGCTTTTAATTAACGCCGGCGGTTCGTTTCAACGTGCACAATGCCGTAACTATTTTTATGGTCAATTGTAATTAGACGAGGCACGAATCGAAATTACAACGTTGGAGACCGACACGGGGAACGAGCATTTCTTTCCAGAAATTACGGAAATTTCAATTGCTGCTCGTTAAAACATTGCGCAAGTATGAATTTACGGCAACGATTTTGCCGCTGACAGGCCAATCTTTTTGTTTTGCGCACAGATTATTATTGATACCCAATCAATCGAATCCATTGCAAATTGAATCGACTACGTGGGTCTGCATATACACGGAAAGAATTAAATGTTAAAAATTACCGTGCAGTAACGGTAACCAGATGACAACCCTGAAACTTCGCTTATTATTGTTGGGTAGAACACAGATTTTCACGAAAATAAAATAAATTTCTTCAGATAGAAAATTTTACCAGATTTTCTAGTAAATTTCGATGTGCAACAAAATACGCAAAACTTAAATTTGAAAAATATATAATATCAGCGAAATTTTACTGTGCATTTTAGTATTTTATGCCTTTCAGAAATGTCTATAAAAAAGTATCGTCTTTATAAAAGTTATTTTAAGATTTATTATAAAATTTAATGAATGTTACAGGAAAATGTATTGTGCTCTCGGTAAAAATTATCGTGCGCGCTTGGTCAAAATTATCGTGCGGTACGGTACGGGAATTTTGAGGCACTACATTGTAAAAATTCCCCTTCATTCCTTTCACTTCAGAATGGTATGGTGGTGGGGGTAAGTAGGGGAGCGCGATTTCTTTATGGCACGATGGGACTTCCCAAAAAAATTTCGTCTAAACTGCGTACATCGCCGGTTCAGTTTAGCCTGAAGCCTCAGTCGCATGCAGTGTCTCGCTGCGAGAAAGTGACACGTAGCGATCGTGTTAAATGATGACGAAGTAATATGTGCGCAAATTAGTCACATCACTCGAGCCTACGATGGTACAAAATGTATTATAAATAAATGTTAGTATTAAACGAAAAATAAATTCTAATGATTAAATTTGTCTCCTTATCCGTTTGTTGACTATACCAATTTATATGGAAGAAAAAAATGTTCCCAACAAAAAACAAACAGCATTAATTTGTACCAATTTTTCAATAGTAAATAATATTCATTATTATTATTATGGTTATTTTTATTTCGGTTATTATTATGATTATTATAGCACCAGTTTTTGAAGAAAAAATACATTTTACTAAGGATTTCTTCAATCGAAGAATTTAAATTTTACCAGCCTTATAGGGAATTGTTTTTGAGGATTCGGCTTCGATCCGGCCAGTGAAGGTTATTCCAAAGTCAACAGTGGAATTAGAAGATGTTTACGTTTCGGCCCTCTGGTTCGGGTCCTCTTCAGAAATTTTATTTTTCTGTATATAATATGATACACATTTTGTCATAATAATGTTTTTACATTATTATGACAAAACAAACATTATTATGACAAAATGTGTATCATATTATATACAGAAAAATATAATTTCTGAAGAGGACCCGAATCAGAGGGCCGAAACGTAAACATCGTCTAATTCCACTGCTGACTTTGGAAGAACCTTCACTGGCCGGATCGAAGCCGAATCCTCAAAGACTATCTTGTCATCTACACGGCCGCACACATCTCTGACTCACTTATAGGGAATTTTTCTTCCGAGGTTGACGCAGGTAAATTTTACTGTGCAGCACCGTAAAAATAACGTACGGCGCGGTTGGTAATTTTTAACCGACAGTAGGTAAATTTTCGAACATACATGCTAAATTTTACTGTCTCCAATTTTTACCCTTCTTGTATAGTAAAATTTGAACTACGTATTTGAAATGTTCTGTAACGTGAGTTAAAAAAAACTTGACGCATACGAATTATAATGTTTTTCTCACTTGTCACCACATTGAAATATATCACGGTAATTTTTACCGTGAAATTCACCACAAAAATTACTTTTTAATTCTCTCCGTGTACATATTGTAGCCTTCCAGAAATACCAAACGATAGTATTTCCTTTTGTTTAAATAAATTTTGATTTTGCTTTCCAGAAGTAAAGTTGGAAAAAAAACCTTACGTCAATGTCTCAAAGTCCACAGGTCAGAAGAAGCTCGGCGCTTTGATCTCAATTTTTTGTGGATCAGCACGAGGAAAGGAAAGCCTCGTCGAGAAACAAACGTCGTACGGAATGTCTCAAGCTTACGAAATATTTGGCTGAGTTGCTTCGAACCGCCTCGCAGCATCTACCGAACCGCGAATCCTCGAATCCAATCTGTACCGAATGCAAAGTGCAACCCTTGTATCTCCACGAGTACGCGTGATGTGTGCCGTGTTAATTAAACTCCGGATCAAAATCGTTGGCCCGTATAAATTAGAATTTGGTTAAATTGCGAATAGAGGAGTTCCTCGAGCCGAAGATTTCCGCGGCTCGTCAATCTCCGATTTCCTTCGCTCGATCGTTACACCTGATTACGTCGATTGCTTCACCCCCCCCCCCCCTTTGATAATATCTCAACCTATCGAAAGAGGGATATAGTCGCATCGGGCAATTGGGAATTACTTTGGATTAAACGGAACTGCAAAGATTCCCAAACCCAAACAAGCAACAGATGCCCATCGCGCAGGGAGGAAGGGACGAGCAAGTGGCACAGCCAGTGCCCGGAACGTTGCAAGGGAAAGTTGCAAAGTCACGCGATAATAACGAAGCCATATCGTGACGCGAATGGAGAATTGGCGAAATTCTTTGTTCCGCCATACACAGTGGCGAAAGAAGAGGAAAAAAGAAAGAAAAAGTAGCCAGGCTTGGAACTGGAACGAGTATAGGGCACGCCAAGACGGAGAAGGCTTGACCCCAATTGCGCTCGCGAACGTAAGGAAAAAGCTCGCGAGAGCCTTGGAATTTGATCTAACGAGGCATATAGTACAAAAGTTGGCGGCACACGGAATACTGAAACAATTGGATACGCGAAACGAGTGGGATAATGTTGTCCTCGTTTCGGGCCTCGACTGAAGGGCAACTTGTTCGAATCAAGATCAACGGGAATGGGAAACTTCGATGGGAAGCGTTAAGTGGTTTTGGATGATACCGTTAAGGAGGCACGATCACTTCCTCGAGGTAAAAAACGAGGCTAAATTTATTTTACCCACAGCTGCTCTGATTTATGATTACTTATGTTGATTATTCGTATTATCGATTATAATGTGCCAAATGTTGTGGTAAATGATGAATTTATTGCACATGAACAAATAAAAACTGAAAAAATAGAGTGTTAATGTCTCAGTAGTAGTCTTCATAATAATAATTTTAACATGTCTGCCTCAGAGGGGACTAAAAAGACATATCGAAAAATCAGCCGGAAACCTATTAAGGGCTTACCCCCACTTGCGATTTTGAAAAAATCGTTTTTTTTTATTGCATTTTTTTGAAGTATAAGTATCTGAGAATATGTCCTGAAAATTTCAAGTCGATCCGAACAAAATTGACTGAGATATGAGCGTTGAAAGAGAAGAATCCGTTCTTCGTGTAAACTGAAATTGAAACTTTAAACGCGTTTTTCTCAAAATGGCATTTCTGAAGTCGGTGACCAAGATTACTCGAACACTAATGAACCGATCTTCTTGAAATTTTGCAGGCTTATTCAATACATAAAAATGTAGTCTTTAATCGTTCGATTTAAAAAAAAAAAAAAATGGCCGTTTTATAGCCAAAAAATGACCGTTTTTTTTCGTTAAAACCGAACTATTAACTTTGACTGTCCGCCATTTTGTGAAAAATGAATATTTTTTTAAATCCTTCGATTAAAGACTAGTTTATCCTTATATTTGACTAAATCCATCCGCATTTTTTTTTTCAGATGATCCACTTCGCCGCAATGTTGGTCACCGCAAACCGTGTATAGAAAAACATTATTTCGTTGACGGCCATTTGCCACTAAACAATGTAATATTTTTCAATAAAAAAATTACTGAAAGTTCTTCAAGATGTGTTCTTTGAGATGGTATATTGATCGATTAAAGAAGTTTTGTAGTTTTCTTTAAAAAAATTCATGAAAAAGGCCTTTTTTTTGCGCTACAAGTGGGGGTAACGCCTTAAAATAGGCTTGAATTACCTCGGCGGAATTAACATGATAGGCAGAATATAATTATACATATTATTGATACGTGATAAATGATAAAACTCCATGAATTGTTGTTTGCATATCTTGTGGCGGCTTCTATTCAAAATAATTGCAAAATATAGCTAGGTTATGTTCGCCAAACGTCAAAGATTAGCTGTTACTCGCGACGTTGCTAAGCTTTGGGTGCTATTTCGTCGTTCTGACTATTTTCAACCGGAAATGGAAACTTTCTTGTAATACAGTGCTTTAACCACACGGCGAAGATTTATTTTCTTATTTTTTACAATATCTATTATATCTAATCTATCGAATTTCAGTTTTCCAACGGGTTTAGTTGGATACGTGAGCAGGAAGAACGTGATCACCGCACTTCCGGTTGACCGTCTCCATAAGACGACGTGCTTCAGTAACTCAAAGTGCTCGGCTTTGCAATTTTATTGCGAAAAAACTAAACGGTCAAAATGGCTCAAATTTTGGCAATAGGCGCATAAAGTATTCGTCAAAATCACATAAAAGTTTCAAATCCGAAATTTGGATTCGTAGTAATGATCGTACCTCCTTAAGCAGGGTTAAATTGACATTAATGGTAACTTTGACAGTTTTAGAGGCTATTTTAACATAGCGCCCAAATACGTTTTTTTTTAAACTTTTCTAATTATCTTTTAACTTTTTTTTACTATTGTTGCTCAAATTTAGTATACTGTTGCTTAAGTTGATTTTGATCTCAATGATAACTATAAGAGTGATTAAGCACCTGTAATAGTACCCTAGGTACTTGATATTTTTATGTTCAATTTTTCGTTAATAAAGATGACAACTTGATTGTAAAAAATCATTGTTTTTCATTTAATTCCATATTTAATGCATCAAATATTAATTATTTTTATCCAAATGAGGTCAAAGTGACGCTTAATCTTTGACATAAATTGCCAAGTTAAGGTTATTTCGACACTAAAAAAATTGTCCCGTGTGGCGGGGCTTGATTTTCTTATACATTTGATAGCAAAAGGACAGATTGTTATATTAGAGAAAAAAAGTTGGAATTTAAGACATTAAACAAAAGTTACCTACAAAAATCTTCCAAAACCTGTTAAAAGTAACCTCATTTTACGGTACTATTCCGAGACGAAAAGACAAATCGAACGGTGAAAAATCGAAGGGCTGATTATATCAGGTCTATGGATATTGTAAATCCATATTCGCTTTGCAATTTATGTTATTTGTTTCTTGGCAAAGAGTAACTTATGTAGTCTAGCTTGTTGATTGGAAGTATTTGTCGTTTGTCGGATGAATGTTGATTATAAATATCTCATCGTCTATAACCTAAAATGGGCGCGAAGCTATGTCCAATAACAATTAATATCGAATATATGTCAGTTCCTCCTTAATCAATGGATTGCTTAAAAGTTAGTTGTCACATATTCTTATGCATTTTATTAGTGGATGTGTACAAGGAGTTGATAGTATATATGTGTTCGAATATATTCACATTATTTGTTCGAAAAATACCAACGGGTATTCAAAATTATGGTTTTGTATTTTCAAACATAAATTAATACGGCGAAAAAATAATGAACTAAAAAGCAGTGTGTGTGTGTGTGTGTGTGAATGGAATGGTTGAATCTTAAAATTCATTGGTTGACATTTTAAATGGACATTAATTGATTGACACTGTCGACGTGACATTTCTTCCCAAATGTATAAACAAGTTTTCCGAAAACCCCAACAGAACATTGAGGGTAGTCTCGGAAGAGCATATTGTGAGCATGTTAAAAAAAGACCTATCCCGTCAACCACGATATCAATGGTGTTTGAAATTTTCCCGTTTTGTACGTGTCGATTTCTCCTTGTGCGAGGCTATTTTCTTCTTTGCACAAAATTATTTGCCTACGAATTTTTTATTCCAGTTTGTTTTGGACAAAGAAATTCTCGGACGTTTCAATGAAAAGTCGAAGAATTTATTCTTTCAAGCCGGCTCGTTCGTTCCACGGACTGTTGCACTCATACAGAGTTATACGAGGAAAGGGACGTGAAGGTGCACAAATCCCTACGGACGCGCCTACGAGGATAGAAACTAGAAAGGGGAAAAAAGATGATGTAAGGAAATGCGAACGGAAACAGAAGTGGATGGAAGAGGGCGAGAGAGGAATGGTCGCTCGAGCAGAAAAATATATTTCGCGGCTACGGCAAAGAAAGTGGAGTGTGTATGTGTGTGTGTGTGTGAGGGCCCTGGTGGAATTGGGCGAGCCAAAAGAAACGCGTGAAAGTTTGAAGTTCCGTTTGATTTATAAGAATGTATGGAGAGCGAGAAAAATAGAAGGGAACGAGAGGGAGGGAAATATAGAGGGAGGGAGAAAATGAAGGAGAGCCAGAGGATCAAAGAGAGAGGGGAAGAGAAAATAAGGGAGAGCAAGAGGATCAGAGAGAAAGGGAGGACCAGGAAGAAGTTTTTTGGACATAAGACGTTTCTCGTTTCCATGGTATACTGGTACATAGTATACAGACGAATAAAAGTGTGATACGTGGGGTCTTTGTTCGCCATGGGTGGGTGCTCCAAGATATACGTGTATGCAGAGAAAGAAAGAACCAACAATAAAAAAAAGAGTAACGAGAAATAAAAGTAATGCTCTCGGCTACCCGTCTCTCTCTCTCCCTCCTCTTCTCTTAATCTCTAGTTTTTCTGGATAAGTGCAGTGTGCCTGATTGTCGTTCTTTGGTATAGGGGAATGCTTGATTAATTATAAAACCTGCAAGGGTACACGTTCGAAGTCGGGAATGTTTATTTTTTGAATTCTTACACGTATTAACATTTTTCGCTATTATCGTTTTTTTTTCGACGGGTTGTCAAAATATAACGTTCCAAAAATATTCTTTAAAAATGTCAAGTCCATTCGTTCGAAATTGTGGGAGTTATGGGTAGGTAGGTTCAGCAAACCGGTGAAAATTAAACGCATTTTTATCAAAATAACTTTTTCAAGATCACTGACCACGATGTCTCAAAAATCACTGCAGTGATTAACTTTAAATTTGACAAGCTTCTTTCACATGTTAAAAACCAGTGTTCAAACGGAGTAATTGTTTTTTCGATACAGAATTTTTTTTATTACCGAGAATGGAGCGTCTTTTGCACTGAAAATAGATACCTTTACTTCGGATTGCTGCCATTTATTTAAAAATCAATATTTCATAAAATCCTTTGTCCGATCATTTGATAATTTCGCGCAAAAACTAAATGCGTTTGACTTTTTTAAATTTTGGATGATTAGTTTCCAAGCAGCAAGAGGTTTCCAAGCAGCAGTCAAGAGGCTTGGGCAACTGGAAACTGAGGGACGGAGTGAGGAAGAGCAAGAGAGAGGGGGGAGAGAGAGAGGAAGGAAACAAGATTTTAAAATGCGTCGACTCTGCGAATAAAATCTCTGCAACTCCGGTCAGCGAGTATGAAATCCCGCGTAAAAACGACAAAGGAAAAAGGACGAAGCCATTGCTACGACATGCTCAGTCGATTTCATCGCCGGAAATTGGAATATAGCGTGCGAGATAGTGCTCTGCTTCCGGTCCTCCAAGAGAGAAAATCTCGTATGCGTACAAGCACGCTCGGGCAGGGCAACCTCGAAGAAATCTTGATTTCCGAAGCGAATACGACCGCATATACGTGCTACGTACTTCGCATACATTGAATTGTTATTTCACCGTCGCGACACAAAACCGCCCACTCCAAAGTTTACCTCAGTGTCAAATCTACCGAACATGCATACGAAGCTCTGTCGTGCGGATTTACGCCCTTACGAGAAATCGGCGGTGACTATTAGGCATACGAATAAATTATTGGTCTTTTTTTCATGAAAATAATGATTTTTTTTAACTTAAAATCAAGATTGACTTCGATCGGGAAGGTAACTTCCGTTTGCTTCCACACATTTCTCCCACCTGTCAGATTGCGAATTTATTCGTGGTCGAAAGATGGTGATTTTGAGTGGATGAAGTCGGCAATGGAGTTTTTTTTCTTCATCGAACGTTTTGAAGTGGCTATCAGTCATATGATGTTGAAGCCATCGGAACAAGCGACAATTAAGGGCGGGGTAAAGTATTAAAATTTTTTTTTTCATTAAATTTTTTTTTTTAAATGATTGCATAATATATCAAGAATATTGTGTTAAAATTTCAAGTCGATCGGAGTAAAATTGACGAAGTTATGAGTATTTGAGCGTCTATTGCTCCATGCCGGGTTTTATACCTGGGCGGCAGCTGCGCGGCGCGCTATTGTACAGAGTTCTTTGGGCCAAGTTCTCACGAATGGGCCCGACAAGTTGACCATTTGCGAATTAGTAGAGCAGAGGAGCAAGCGGCGCACGACAGTAAAGAAGAAAGAGTTTTGCGTAGACAAACGCAAAAAGATGCTCTCGATCATCTCGATGGAAGCCTTTTGCTCTACGGACCTGGCATCGACGACTTTGAGTGAGTATAAGAAAATTGTCGAGTTTTATTTTGAATTTCTGAAAATTCAAAGATAATTGAAAAATCTGAAAAAATTCATACGTATTCAGAAAAATGAACGAATCACGAAAAAAAATTGGGTTGCGGGGAAATTTGTTGACTAATTTTTTTTTTCATCATTTTGTTAATAACATTTTGGAATTATTATTATGCAAAATTAATCTTTTGAGTACCTTTAATATGCATGAATTTTCTCAGATTTTTATGCAATCGAGAAGTGTTCTCAAACTTATCTGCAATGAGCGCTAAGCGACCAAACTCTTCTGCGTTTTTCAAACCGTTTTTCTGAGACTTATCCTAATTGAAGTCCGTGTGCACGATAACTCAAAATCTACCGGACCAATCGCTTTGAAATTTTGCACAGTACTTCTTCACATAATTCACCAGGTATTGTCGAGAGCTTTTTTGTTTTTTTAAAATAATTACTAATTTTTCAACAACAAATTAGCCGATTTTTTTTAGCGAAAATCGGGTTTTTGGCTCCCAAGTGCTACGAAAAATCGAAAAAAAAAAATCCTCCCGTCATTACCTCGAGAAACATCTCCTTTAACAAATGCATTTTGATTTTTTTGTTTCAGATGATTCTGTTGCGAGTTATGGTGCACACCGCAAACCAACTTTTTTTCGAGGCGCCTCCGGGGTTTAATTTTCACTCGCTCAATTTTGAATATTTTGCAATGCAAATTTAGAAGAATGTTGTTCAAATGTTACTTTATTATATGTACATTTTTCAATAAACGAACACTATTCGTTACGCCAAAAAAAATCTTAAAAACATGCCTTTTTTTCGCCGAATTAACTTTACCCCGCCCTTAAGTGGAGCCAAGTCTGGTTAATACGCGGGTGTGGCAAAACTTCGCACCCAAACGAATCTAAAGCCTTTTTGGTCCTTTTTGCTGTACGTGGTCTGGCATTGTCATGCAGCAATATGACCGGCCTAGGTCCTTTACCTGTGGAAGACTGCTTGGACTCCATTTCGTCACGTAAACCCTGCAGCTGGCGTTTACAGCGCTCAGCCGTGATACTCTCACTAGGTTTGACCAGCTCAAAGTGCAGAACATCCTTGATATTAAGGCCTTAGGCCACAGTAACGGATATAAAATCATGTGCGAATTTTACAATTTTTTTTCGTATGAAAATGTGATTCACTCATAAAATTAATGACACATCTACTAAGTATGAATATCAAGCTGTTAGAAAATATATATATTTTTTTTCGATGTACAAAATGGCCAACTACCAATATTTTCTTTTGTCTTTTTTTTGGGTGCTCCGCGGCGTGACATTTAGTATCCACAATTTTTGACCTAGAAGAAAAAACCAAAATTCCCGTCAATCTACATTGGAATACCTAGAGGAGTACGTAAAGAATTAAAAAAATATTGTTTTATTCAAAAGTTGTAGGTACTTAAACTTAAGAAATGAATTTTCGGTGAAAAATTTCGTTATAACTGCTCATAAAATAAAACGTTTTCGATTAATCAGAAATTCCGTACGTACTTCTCTGAGAAATGCAATTATGAAGACAACTTTTACATTTCAAGTAAATCGAGTGAAAATTGTCGTAGTTATTTGTCACGCCAATTTGAGAAAAGTTGTTTCGAGAAGTTTCAAGTAGTCGGCCATTTTGTAAATCAAAAAAAAAAATTCTAACAGCCTGATATTCATACTAAATAGCGGTGTAATTAATGTTATGAGTAAATCACTTTTTCATACAAAAAAAAATTGTTATAATTTGCACATGTTTTTTATACCCGTTACTGTGGCCTAAGGCCTTAATCTACGATTTCCGTTTTTAGGATTATCATACAACACCCACTTTTCATCACCAGTCATTATTTCGAGCAAAAAGCCTTTCTTTTTTCAAGCGAGTCCACAAAAACAAAGCTGTGTCGCATGGACTCGCTTTGTTGCTTTCCAAAAGCACGTGCGAAACCCAGCGACCTCCCTTTTGAATCTTACCAAGCTTTTTAAACCACTGAAAATGTCTGGTCGGGTTACTCCTAATGTAATTGCAAGCTCCGATTGCGTTTGGCAAGGATCTTCGTCCAGCAACTGCTCCGAAACCTGGTCGTCAAACTTTTTTGATCGTCTCGCTCTCTCGCCATCCTCGAAGTTGAAATTTCCAACCCGGAACCTTTGAAACCAATTCTTCACGATACTGATGAAAATGGCATCATCCCCGAATGCCTGACAAATCATCTCCTTAGCCTCGGAAGTATTTTTTTTTCATTCAAACGTGAAAAGCATACAGCGCCTTATATGCACGTTATTGCTACCTAGTCTACTAGGTTGGTATTATATGAAACCAGATGTGGAGGGCCAATTTTTTCGCTAAAATACCCAATCGAGCTGTTCGTATTCTCAGGCCGAGATATGTTTCATACACTATTTGTCTTCGACTCTCCTGAACTTAAGGATGTTGAGTCCCTATGAAACATGTTAATGTTAATTGTTCAGTGAATAGCTTCTTAGTCATCATGAAATTTTTACACGACCTCCTGAATACTTCATGTAAAAACATACCAAATTTTCAGAATTCTATCATCATTACTTCAACCTCCTTAAGGGGTAAGGCCACTGTAAATTTTTTGAAAAATCGATTTTTTTTTATTGGCTTAAAAAATAGTTTAAACCCTCTAGAATAAGAAAAAAAAGGTCCTGTGCGAAAAAAAATTTGTTGTCCTTAGGAAATGAAGGTCGCCGCCAAGCGTGTTAAAACTTGCTCCGAAACGACTGCAATTATATCGGAGATGGCGATTCCAAAACTTTCGAAGGCATCGTGGATTCGAAGCCTTATGAAAATGTTGATGTTAAAAAAAAAGAGTCCATAGATCACGTGCAAAAAAGAATGGGCACTCGATTGAGAAACTTAAAAAAAGGAACAAAAGGTCTCGGGGGAAGAGGAAAACTCACTGCCAAATTGATTGACGAACTAAGCATTTATTACGGCTTAGCAATCCGTCGAAATTCCGATTCCATCAAAAATATGAAAAATGAGATCTGGGCAACCCTTTTTCACAAAATGTCAACGGATGAAAAGCCTCAGCACGAAAAATGTTCGGAGAATTGGTGCAGTTGGAAGAAAGCGAAAGCAGAAAATGCCTTGGATGCGTATCATCACAATCAGCCAATGAGTGAGGAGGTTTATCAAGCCATCAAACCCATCTACATGGAATTGAGCCGGGACGAGTTGCTGGAGCGTTGCTTGGGGGCCTATACTCAAAACAATAAGGAAAGTTTCAACGCTACCGTTTGGAGTTTGGCCCCCAAATCATCCTCAAGCGGAAAAACTGTACTAGATATTGCGACGGATATCGCTGTTTGCATATTCAATGGCGGCCTTACCAACGTCTTGCAAATATTCAAGATGTTGGAGGTGGAAATTGGTGTACAGTTATATAATTTCTGCATCGAAGCCGACGCCAAACGCATCACGCACGCGGAGACATCTCTGAGCGACGCGGCCAAAAGTGCGCGCGCGCTCCAAAAATCAACCAGGAAAGACGAAGAAGACGAAAATTTGGCTATCGAAGGACAAATGTATGGTGCTGGGATTGCAGACTAACGGTAAAAATTTTTTTTAACTTCTTTTTTTAATTTTTTCCAATAAAAAACTATTCGCAAAACTTTAAACGCGTTTTTCTCGAAACATGGTTTTTCAAAATGGCACGCAGCATAACACGAACAATTTTCATTTTTTTTACTTGAAATTTTAACCAGATGTGAACATTTACATTATCTTGAGAATGTCGATCGGAATTTTCAAGAACTTTATTTATTGATTTTTTATTAACAAAAAACTTGCCGTTTTTTTCGTCAAAAATCAATTTTTTTTTTCAAACGCACGCCAAATCCACAAAAATTGATACTTTTTAAAATCCGATCGACATTCTCTAGCTATAGCCCTCTAGATTAATGGTTTTTTTTTTTGTTCTAGATTCAAAAGTGCACCAGTGGTGCTGCGTGCCGCGGAGCCCTGGAAGCAAAACATGTCCCGGGAAGATAGCTGTGGAACCGCCATTTTGTTTTTTTTACTGTAAAAAAATTTTATAATAAAGTTTAATGTATGCCCGATAACACCATTAAAAGTTTTTTTTCAAATACCTTCAATTTCGGGAGCAAAAAATTAGTGAAAAAACCTTTTTTTTGGCCGTTACAGTGGCCTTACTCGTTAAGGGTTGAAATAAAAAATGATGAGAAAATTCTGAAAATTTGGTATGTTTTTGTATGAAGTATTTAAGAGGTCATGTTAAAATTTCACGACAATTAGGAAGCTCGTTATTAAAAAATTAACATTTTGTTAAGAACAATTTTTAAAAGAAATAAAAAAAAAATTTATCATTAAACTTCGTTTTGTTTCCGTTGTTTTCAGTATATCGTAGATACTATAAAATTGAGAGATCAAAAAAAAAAACTTATTGCAAAGTTACATCAGTTTCCATAAAACAACATTTAATTTGTGAATGTTAATTGTTCAATAACGAGCTTCCTAATTATCGTGAAATTTTTACACGACCTCTGAAATGCTTCATACAAAAACATACCAAATTCTCAGAATTTTATCATCATTTGCGATTTGGGACTCAACATCCTTAAGTATCACGTGTACTGTAACTTTTTATGCCCCATTTTCCGGAATATTTGCTTTTGTTGGTCCAGCGAGGAAAGAACGTGTTGCTCCCAACCCGAAAGTCAACGAGTCCTGTATACGTTATTTAATAGTCGTCAAGTGCCAAGCACGCAGTCTTGGTATGCCCGAGAGTAGGGCGAAAGAGAGTAGAGAATGTGGAGTTTAAAACGGGCGATATATCGCTCGAGCCTCAAGCGCCCTGTGTGACTCTCGTATATCACCCGTTCCTTTCTCCATCCAACAAGGACGTTGAGCGTAACGTGTATAATACATAAAGGGCCACCTCTGTTTCACCCGATTATATAGGGGTTAAACGGGGATTCGTATAGTTGAAAGTTTCCATATGTATATAATAATAATAATCATTATTATTATTCAGATATACTCCAGACATCGTTTCAGACTGAAATCCGCAACCGAAGGGTTTATCTGCACCTGCCAAGGCGAAGTTATCAACACCCTGGACTATCGCAGTCGCCTTATGGGTCAGCCTCTGCCGACCATTTTGTGTCGGCCGACGTAAACGTGTCGTGAAAAGAAGAGGTAAAACGGCTCAAGTCTCAACCTCTCTTGGCCGAGCTGCGCCCTCTCCACCAGGGGTTCAGGGTGACTCTCGTCCTCATTATCGGGGCGCTTGGGGGTATGAAAAAGTCTTTTGTGTCAGGCCCCGCCAGCATACCGGTTTGCAAGGCCAGTGTCTGGTTGATAGCAATCCCGTTGCAGAAGACGGTTATACTTGGATTCCTCCGTTTACTCAGGCAACACGATTATCGACCGCGATAGCCGTTCACCCTATGGCTTCGGGGAGTGATTACCACAGAGCTATATTTAACACTTCACGCGTATTTTTGACCGGGACGAGTTAGTGTCGGAACCCGCGGGTGAGTCGAGTCGCCCAGCATTATTTTTCCGGTCTAGGGTAATTCCGGGGAAGTTGGCCATAAGGGAGAGATGGCCAATAGAAATATTTCATAGAACCCAGCGCTAGATTTCACCTGTTACTCCTTAAGTCACTTCCCATCGTGCGCAGATGTACGTGTACAAGCAAAAGTTTGGCAAAAAAATGTTAAGTAAGTAAAATCCTTTTTAATTATTCTGGCTACTGCTAAATTTTTTTGAAGGTTTCGTGTTTTACGTTGTGGAGATGTTATTTTGTAAAATTAATGGTTACTTTTGTATTTCTTGAATAGTTCACGACCAGTGCTTTGTTTTAACCTGAAGAGTTCGCATGTATTGTTATTATTAGTTTACATTTTAAATGTGGCCATCTCTCCCTGGAGATTAGGAGAGATGGCCACGTACAGTCGGTCCATGATGGCCATAGTATTAGTTGTAATGTGTTCAAGTAATTCATTGTTCCAGCATTTGTTTTGGATGCCTAATAAGTACAAGAGAAAAAGCAATTGCTCTACGAGGGAACTGGATCAAAAAATCATTAAAAGCAGCTAGTAGTGCTGTAAAAAAATGATGAATTATCGGTTCGTGCAGCCGCTGGGACCGACGAAATACCTAGCAAGACCTTAGAAGGACGATATAAGAACAATGACAAAAAATGTTGCGGAGAAAATTATTATGAAACTCGCCTCATCGAATACTGGCTTCAGTGGATAATGTGGCAACTTGGGATACACAAAAACTGTACGGATTTCGATGATATGTGTTCTAGATGAGGCCAAAAGAAAAAAAAAAGAATCAAAACATAAAACCAAAGAAAAAACCGAGAGCACAATGCTGGCCATCTCACCTCTACTCCTATGGCCATCACACTCGAATACTCCGGGAGAGATAGCCAATCGTAATTTTAAGCAAATATTCATTTTAAGGTTAATCTGATGGGAGTTTGTTTCGATTTCGTAAATTATCTTAAAGTTAAATGTTCAAAGTTTAATTACAAACGAAGGTAAGTCAAGAAACGTTTATACTTTTATTTTGACAGATCCTTGAAAAAACTCTGGCCAACTACCCCGGACTTACCCTAGACCAAGATTCAGCATAACCCCTGGGGGTAGGTGAATGTTTCCTAGTGCGAACTGAGGAAACGCGTTGCTCGGAGCAATAAAATCTATTATCATAGTAAAAAAATTAAAAAGCAATACTGATGAAGACTATAATGATAATATTGATAATAAAACGCCACGGTTTTCCACAACTGTCTTTACAGATCGTTTATATTAACTAAAACAAGTATAAGAATCGTATTATTGAACAAAAATAGTTAGTCTTCCTGTCTGTACGTTTGTGCGTTTAGAACTCAAGACCTACGGAACCCATTACGATGAAACTTTTACTTATATACTTATTTATTTCAATGGGCACATATACTCATTAAAGAAATACATATAATTATTATTATGTACGTTAAGGTAGTACATGCGAGGCAGTCCCATTTAAAAGCATACGTACGTTGAAGTTTTTGAATGAGCATTAATTTTGAAACAGTTCACAGCTTAACTATTTCGAAACCATATACGTAGAATATCTTACTATTAAAAAATTGAAAAATCATATAGTAAATTAATTGACGATCAGTTTCAGAGCGGACATTTTGTCTGTGGTAGCAAACTTTTAGCAGGTCACGCTCGCGGAGCATAGGCCAACACTTAGAAAGTTTGTTTATACGCATGCTTGCATACTATCATCCGAACATACAGTCCGTACATGTGGCAATGTCGCTGGTGAGCACAATAAACCTCTTACCCTAACCATACTTATTACCATTGTTGGCTGCAGTTCTTGCAACTCGTGCGATGTACAAATCAAATATTATGTACAAACCAAATATTTAATAAACTGGAAAATCGGCTGCTCTATAAAGGACGATTTGTAAAGTTTTTAAAAGTAGTCTATGTAGTAAAGTAGTAGTTTACTTTAC
This sequence comes from Ophion costatus, assembly GCA_951751655.1. Lineage (NCBI taxonomy): Eukaryota > Metazoa > Arthropoda > Insecta > Hymenoptera > Ichneumonidae > Ophion > Ophion costatus. The sequence goes on from OX632356.1 coordinate 46,582,416, forward strand.
TACTTTACTACTTTACTACCAACAATACTTTACTACTTTACTACAAACTACACAAAACTTCTACACTAAAACTACTACAAAAACCAGTAGTTTTTAAAAAGTAGTCCATGGCACGCGCATCGTTCGCAGCGTTGCCAAGTCGTCCATCAACTCAGCATCAACTCATTGGGCCATCAAATCACCATCAACTAATCCGGCAAATCACGTTTCAACACGTATTCCATACTTTGGGCACTCACAACTTAACAAGTTTATGGTCAAAAGTGATCGTTTTTTTCTCATAATAACCTTAAAACATCCATCTATTGTTCCACCGATGTTATGAGCTTCTGTCTCGTAATTTTTTCATTCTTAACAGAAATATGGTGTTGTTCGTGGTTTGGCCTGTGCAGCGCGTGTTAGATGTGACAATTTCAAGAGGGAATATCTCGATAACGGGATGGTTAATGGATTTCAAATTTCATAAGCGCATGCAGCATGCCCTGGACAACATTAGTATTAAATTAGGAAATTCTCTGCCTCACACCATTTTTGCATGTACTACCTTAATACATACTGCTAACTTCGTTTTGCCCTTACACGTATGTGGGCACACACAAACGGTAGGTGATTAATAAGGGGCAAGAACGCGCTAACGAGAATTGAGGAAAAAGAGCATTCAGTCAAGCGTGGAGGCAAAGCCATTAGTGTACATGCAAAATGCTCGCTGGTTTTTAAAAATATTTTCTTTTCACTTCCGTTCTCCTCTTTTCTCCGTTACGTCATATGAGTCGAATCATCGACAACAATTTCCACAAATTCGTGACAATTTATCGACGATCCGACAAACACCAGCCGGGGTATGCTTAATTGCTCGATTCCCAGTAATATAACGAGTATGTGGGACAAATTGCAATTAGACAATTTCGTTGAGAGAAAACCGGCTCGAAGTTTTATCGGTCGGTGATCGCGCACGAACCGGAAGTTACAAGTGGCGCGCAACGGTCGCACGGCCGATTGGACAGCTAACCTCGTTTTTCCCCGATGAAAGTGGTTCGCGGGGATGGTTCAATGTTGCGATAAGGCTCGTTAAGCGATAGCCGTGAGTCACGATGAGAAAGGAGCCTTGTCTGATCACACGCTGGCTTTATCTACTGAGAGCTGCCTCGTGCTCGTGAGGAGCAGACGTGCAAGATCGAAGGTGGGGGGGGGGGGGGGGGGGCTTTGATGCACGGTTCGCTTCGTTATTGCGCCTTGTGATTTGCAATCTTTAATAGCTCGTTGCTTAAGGGGTGCAATACTAGTCGATAGGAATTGAAAAAGGGATTTTTTGAGCTCCAAACTATACTTTAGAGTCTTAAAAAAAGGGTCTGATTTATTGTATACGGAAAATGTACTATTTTGCACACTAAATTTTTCTCGCATCATTTTCATCGACAATGTTTTCTTGCAAATTTATGTCGCACTTCTCTGATAGGATTAAAAAAAAACGTCGGATTTTTTTCGTAGTTCAAAGTTTGCCGAAAAAATGTGGGCAATTGAGAGAAATGTTTTTTTCGTTCCGTTCCAATGATGCAAACTGCAATATTGTAAATATTCACTCGGAATAATGTGGAGCCATATTTTAAAGGCGTTTTTCCCGAAACGGTTCTCAGAACGCGGCATTACTTGAACAAATCAATTTGATTCAAATTTTTGCTATATCTGTTAACATAAATTCCCTACGGAAATACGCAGGGGATTTCTTGATTAACTGAAAACTTCTCTTGTTGTAAATAAATTCTCACTTTTCGTTAGGGAAATGAAACTGTAGTTTCAAATTTGCGAAGAACAATGTTTTGTGATTTTCTTTAGTTATTCTGACGCAGTTTACGAAAAAAAGAATTGTTTTCTCGTTCGAGGTGAAAAATCGCTGCAACTATGCTGCAAGTTCTGGAGCACCGTCCGCAAAAAAATAGTTGCACTTACAAGGCTCAGGAGTGGTCGCCACTTTGTAGAAATTCAAAGAAAGAGGTTTATATACCTTGAATGAATGCAATAAAGTTATTTAAACAAATTTACGATGCACTTTTCTCTCGAGTCGGAAAAATTGATTAATCTTACCCCGTTTTGGCGGGCCTGTGGGGTAGTGCTACCCCTTAAGGGTATATATGCATATTAGAATAATAGCAGACCGCCGAACAGCTGGAATTGACAAAAAGCTATACTGACCTTAGCACGTTTGCTGTACTTGAGATACTGATAGTGATGATTGTCGTAGTTGAAGTCACGGGGTGTCAGGGTGATGTCACGATTGCGGCCGATCTTTCCGAGGAGCGATTTTTGCTTCTGCATCTGCGCTTTCTTCGAGTGCACGACGACAACTGGAAATTGCAGAGAACACGTTGATTTTTTTTTATACGTTTATCCATTTGTTAATAACGAACGAGTCAAGTTTATTTTATGGTTGAAGTTCGAACTTTTATTGCACGGCTTGCTATTTGAGTAATTTTCAAAATTTCAACAAAGTATCTGGTCATACGACAGTTTTATTATTATACTAAAAGTACATTTTTAAGCATTTTAGCATTTGGATAAAAGTATCTTATTTAAGCACACATTGAACTTATTCCGTGTGATTTTTTTTAAATTTAACAACGTTGTTGGGATATAATAGTTTTACTTTTTTACTTATATTGGGGGGTACGGAATTCTAAATTTTAAAAGAACGGTGTCGTAAAACGATGGTGACAGCAATTACGGAAACATTATTTTTTTTTTAATTGAAGATCAGACATTTATAGGTGGAGTTTCGAGAAAAACGCGATTGAACATTTTCGTATACGTAAATCGTTTTTCTCTCACTAAGTCTCACTAAAATCTCACTAAAGCTCTCACTAAATCATCTGTAACTTGGTCAATTTTCAATATTTTAACTTGACTTTTTTTCACATATTTTTGAGTTGGCACTTGAGAAAATGCAACAAAAAAATCAACTTTTTCCACCCGTCACAGTGACCTATGTGAAATTGGCAACTGACTTTACAGAAAGTAATTTTTTTTTTTGCATTCGTTTGTACTCGGTTTGTACCCGTTTGTACCGTCTTAAATTTCGTTTGTACCTTAAGGGGGAAAAAAGTACGAGGGTATGAAAAAATGAACCGCAACCCATTTAGAGCTAAGCAATTTTAATAAACGTGACTGAAAAGAGAATCGTTTGTACCCGTTTGTACCGTTAACAATTTTTTTTTTTAATTTTTTTTTCGAAATTTTTTCTGAAAAAAAAAATTTTCGATTTTTTTTTTTTTTAATTTCCGTTTGTACCGACAAGTATATCGTTTGGACCACCTAGAAATTGTTTCTATTCATTCGTATCGGTGAGTACATCGTTTCTACCACCGTGTAATCGTTTATACCCATTCGTACTGACGAGTATATTGTTTGTACCACCAAGAAAACGTTTGTACCCGTCTGTACTATCGAGCAATCGTTTGTACCCGTTCGTATCGACGAGTATATCGTTTGTACCACCGAGAAATCGTTTGTACCCGTCTGTACTATCGAGCAATCGATTGTACCCGCTCGTATCGACGAGTATATCGTTTGTACCACCGAGAAAACGTTTGTATCCGTCTGTACTATCGAGGAATCGTTTGTACCCATTCGTTTCGACGAGTATATCGTTTGTACCAACGAGAAAACGTTTGTACCCGTCTGTACTATCGAGCAATCGTTTGTACCCGTTCGTATCGACGAGTATATCGTTTGTACCACCGAGAAATCGTTTGTACCCGTCTGTACTATCGAGCAATCGTTTGTACCCATTCGTACTGACGAGTGTATCGTTTGTACCAGCGGGAAAACGTTTGTACCCGTCTGTACTATCGAGCAATCGATTGTACCCGATCGTATCGACGAGTATATCGTTTGTACCATCGAGAAAACGTTTGAACCTGTCTGTACTATCGAGGAATCGTTTGTACCCATTCGTCCTGACGAGTATATCGTTTGTACCACCGAGAAAACGTTTGTACCCATCTGTACTATCGAGCAATCGTTTGTACCCGTTCGTACTGACGAGAATATTGTTTGTACCACCAAGAAAACGTTTGTACCCGTCTGTACTATCGAGCAATCGTTTGTACCCGTTCGTATCGACGAGTATATCGTTTGTACCACCGAGAAATCGTTTGTACCCGTCTGCACTATCGAGCAATCGTTTGTACCCGTTCGTATCGACGAGTATGTCGTTTGTACTACCGAGAAATCGTTTGTACCCGTCTGTACTATCGACCAATCCTTTGTACCCATTCGTATCAACGAGTATTTCGTATGTACCACCGAGAAAACGTTTGTCCGCGTCTGAACTATCGGGCAATCGTTTGTACCCATTCGTACTGACGAGTATATCGTTTGTACCAACGAGAAAACGTTTGTACCCGTCTGTACTATCGAGCAATCGTTTGTACCCGTTCGTATCGACGAGTATATCGTTTGTACCACCGAGAAATCGTTTGTACCCGTCTGTACTATCGAGCAATCGATTGCACCCGTTCGTATCGACGAGTATATCGTTTGTACCACCGAGAAAACGTTTGTACCCGTCTGTACTATCGAGGAATCGTTTGTACCCATTCGTATCGACGAGTATATCGTTTGTACCACCGAGAAATCGTTTGTACCCGTCTGTACTATCGACCAATCGTTTGTACCCATTCGTATCGACGAGTATTTCGTATGTACCACCGAGAAAACGTTTGTACCCGTCTGTACTATCGGGCAATCGGTTTTACCCATTCGTACTGACGAGTATATCGTTTTTACCAACAAGAAAACGTTTGTACCCGTATGTACTATCGAGCAATCGTTTGTACCCGTTCGTATCGACGAGTATATCGTTTGTACCAGCGAGAAATCGTTTTTACCCGTCTGTACTATCGAGCAATCGTTTGTACCCATTCGTACGGACGAGTGTATCGTTTGTACCAGCGAGAAAACGTTTGTACCCATCTGTACTATCGAGCAATCGTTTGTACCCATTCGTACTGACGAGTGTATCGTTTGTACCAGCGAGAAAACGTTTGTACCCGTCTGTACTATCGAGCAATCGATTGTACCCGTTCGTATTGACGAGTATATCGTTTGTACCATCGAGAAAATGTTTGTACCTGTCTGTACTATCGAGGAATCGTTTGTACCCATTCGTCCTGACGAGTATATCGTTTGTACCACCGAGAAAACGTTTGTACCCATCTGTACTATCGAGCAATCGTTTGTACCCGTTCGTATCGACGAGTACATCGTTTGTACCACCGAGGAAACGTTTGTACCCGTCTGTACTATCGAGCAAACGTTTGTACCCGTTCGTATCGACGAGTATATCGTTAGTACCACCGAGAAATCGTTTGTACCCGTCTGTACTATCGACCAATCGTTTGTACCCATTCGTATAAACGAGTATTTCGTATGTACCACCGAGAAAACGTTTGTCCCCGTCTGAACTATCGGGCAATCGTTTGTACCCATTCGTACTGACGAGTATATCGTTTGTACCAACGAGAAAACGTTTGTACCCGTCTGTACTATCGAGCAATCGTTTGTACCCGTTCGTATCGACGAGTATATCGCTTGTACCACCGAGAAATCGTTTGTACCCGTCTGTACTATCGAGCAATCGATTGTACCCGTTCGTATCGACGAGTATATCGTTTGTACCACCGAGAAAACGTTTGTACCCGTCTGTACTAACGAGGAATCGTTTGTACCCATTCGTTCTGACGAGTATATCGTTTGTACCACCGAGAAAACGTTTGTACCCGTCCATACTATCGAGCAATCGTTTGTACCCATTCGTATCGACGAGTATATCGTTTGTACCACCGAGAAATCGTTTGTACCCGTCTGTACTATCGACCAATCGTTTGTACCCATTCGTATCGACGAGTATTTCGTATGTACCACCGAGAGAACGTTTGTACCCATCTGTACTATCGGGCAATCGGTTGTACCCGTTCGTATCGACGAGTATATCGTTTGTACCAGCGAGAAATCGTTTTTACCCGTCTGTACTATCGAGCAATCGTTTGTACCCATTCGTACTGACGAGTGTATCGTTTGTACCAGCGAGAAAACGTTTGTACCCGTCTGTACTATCGAGCAATCGATTGTACCCGTTCGTATTGACGAGTATATCGTTTGTACCATCGAGAAAATGTTTGTACCTGTCTGTACTATCGAGGAATCGTTTGTACCCATTCGTCCTGACGAGTATATCGTTTGTACCACCGAGAAAACGTTTGTCCCCGTCTGAACTATCGGGCAATCGTTTGTACCCGTTCGTACTGACGAGTATATCGTTTGTACCAACGAGAAAACGTTTGTCCCCGTCTGTACTATCGAGCAATCGTTTGTACCCGTTCGTATCGACGAGTATATCGTTTGTACCACCGAGAAATCGTATGTACCCGTCTGTACTATCGAGCAATCGTTTGTACCCATTCGTATCGACGAGTATATCGTTTGTACCTCCGAGAAATCGTTTGTACCCGGCTGTACTATCGACCAATCGTTTGTACCCATTCGTATCGACGAGTATTTCGTATGTACCACCGAGAAAACGTTTGTACCCGTCTGTACTATCGGGCAATCGGTTGTACCCATTCGTACTGACGAGTATATCATTTTTACCAACGAGAAAACGTTTGTACCCGTATGTACTATCGAGCAATCGTTTGTACCCGTTCGTATCGATGAGTATATCATTTGTACCACCGAGAAATCGTTTGTACCCGTCCGTACTATCGAGCAATCGTTTGTACCCATTCGTACTGACGAGTGAATCGTTTGTACCGGCGAGAAAACGATTGTACCCGTCTGTACTATCGAGCAATCGATTGTACCCGTTCGTATCGACGAGTATATCGTTTGTACCATCGAGAAAACGTTTGTACCTGTCTGTACTATCGAGGAATAGATTGTACCCATTCGTTCTGACGAGTATATCGTTTGTACCACCGAGAAAACGTTTGTACCCATCTGTACTATCGAGCAATCGTCTGTACCCGTTCGTATCGACGAGTACATCGTTTGTACCACCGAGGAAACGTTTGTACCCGTCCGTACTATCGAGCAATCGTTTGTACCCGTTCGTATCGACGAGTATGTCGTTTGTACCACCGAGAAATCGTTTGTACCCGTCTGTACTATCGACCAATCGTTTGTACCCATTCGTATCAACCAGTATTTCGTATGTACCACCGAGAAAACGTTTGTCCCCGTCTGAACTATCGGGCAATCGTTTGTACCCGTTCGTACTGACGAGTATATCGTTTGTACCAACGAGAAAACGTTTGTCCCCGTCTGTACTATAGAGCAATCGTTTGTACCCGTTCGTATCGACGAGTATACCGTTTGTACCACCCAGAAATCGTTTGTACCCGTCTGTACTATGGAGCAATCGATTGTACCCGTTCGTATCGACGAGTATATCGTTTGTACCACCGAGAAATCGTTTGTACCCGTCTGTACTATCGAGCAATCGTTTGTACCCATTCGTACTGACGAGTGTATCGTTTGTACCAGCGAGAAAACGTTTGTACCCGTCTGTACTATCGAGCAATCGATTGTACCCGATCGTATCGACGAGTATATCGTTTGTACCATCGAGAAAACGTTTGAACCTGTCTGTACTATCGAGGAATCGTTTGTACCCATTCGTCCTGACGAGTATATCGTTTGTACCACCGAGAAAACGTTTGTACCCATCTGTACTATCGAGCAATCGTTTGTACCCGTTCGTACTGACGAGAATATTGTTTGTACCACCAAGAAAACGTTTGTACCCGTCTGTACTATCGAGCAATCGTTTGTACCCGTTCGTATCGACGAGTATATCGTTTGTACCACCGAGAAATCGTTTGTACCCGTCTGCACTATCGAGCAATCGTTTGTACCCGTTCGTATCGACGAGTATGTCGTTTGTACTACCGAGAAATCGTTTGTACCCGTCTGTACTATCGACCAATCCTTTGTACCCATTCGTATCAACGAGTATTTCGTATGTACCACCGAGAAAACGTTTGTCCGCGTCTGAACTATCGGGCAATCGTTTGTACCCATTCGTACTGACGAGTATATCGTTTGTACCAACGAGAAAACGTTTGTACCCGTCTGTACTATCGAGCAATCGTTTGTACCCGTTCGTATCGACGAGTATATCGTTTGTACCACCGAGAAATCGTTTGTACCCGTCTGTACTATCGAGCAATCGATTGTACCCGTTCGTATCGACGAGTATATCGTTTGTACCACCGAGAAAACGTTTGTACCCGTCTGTACTATCGAGGAATCGTTTGTACCCATTCGTATCGACGAGTATATCGTTTGTACCACCGAGAAATCGTTTGTACCCGTCTGTACTATCGACCAATCGTTTGTACCCATTCGTATCGACGAGTATTTCGTATGTACCACCGAGAAAACGTTTGTACCCGTCTGTACTATCGGGCAATCGGTTGTACCCATTCGTACTGACGAGTATATCGTTTTTACCAACAAGAAAACGTTTGTACCCGTATGTACTATCGAGCAATCGTTTGTACCCGTTCGTATCGACGAGTATATCGTTTGTACCAGCGAGAAATCGTTTTTACCCGTCTGTACTATCGAGCAATCGTTTGTACCCATTCGTACGGACGAGTGTATCGTTTGTACCAGCGAGAAAACGTTTGTACCCATCTGTACTATCGAGCAATCGTTTGTACCCATTCGTACTGACGAGTGTATCGTTTGTACCAGCGAGAAAACGTTTGTACCCGTCTGTACTATCGAGCAATCGATTGTACCCGTTCGTATTGACGAGTATATCGTTTGTACCATCTAGAAAATGTTTGTACCTGTCTGTACTATCGAGGAATCGTTTGTACCCATTCGTCCTGACGAGTATATCGTTTGTACCACCGAGAAAACGTTTGTACCCATCTGTACTATCGAGCAATCGTTTGTACCCGTTCGTATCGACGAGTACATCGTTTGTACCACCGAGGAAACGTTTGTACCCGTCTGTACTATCGAGCAAACGTTTGTACCCGTTCGTATCGACGAGTATGTCGTTAGTACCACCGAGAAATCGTTTGTACCCGTCTGTACTATCGACCAATCGTTTGTACCCATTCGTATCAACGAGTATTTCGTATGTACCACCGAGAAAACGTTTGTCCCCGTCTGAACTATCGGGCAATCGTTTGTACCCATTCGTACTGACGAGTATATCATTTGTACCAACGAGAAAACGTTTGTACCCGTCTGTACTATCGAGCAATCGTTTGTACCCGTTCGTATCGACGAGTATATCGCTTGTACCACCGAGAAATCGTTTGTACCCGTCTGTACTATCGAGCAATCGATTGTACCCGTTCGTATCGACGAGTATATCGTTTGTACCACCGAGAAAACGTTTGTACCCGTCTGTACTAACGAGGAATCGTTTGTACCCATTCGTTCTGACGAGTATATCGTTTGTACCACCGAGAAAACGTTTGTACCCGTCCGTACTATCGAGCAATCGTTTGTACCCGTTCGTATCGACGAGTATATCGCTTGTACCACCGAGAAATCGTTTGTACCCGTCTGTACTATCGAGCAATCGATTGTACCCGTTCGTATCGACGAGTATATCGTTTGTACCACCGAGAAAACGTTTGTACCAGTCTGTACTATCGAGCAATCGTTTGTACCCATTCGTATCGACGAGTATATCGTTTGTACTATCGACCAATCGTTTGTACCCATTCGTATCGACGAGTATTTCGTATGTACCACCGAGAAAACGTTTGTACCCGTCTGTACTATCGGGCAATCGGTTGTACCCATTCGTACTGACGAGTATATCGTTTTTACCAACGAGAAAACGTTTGTACCCGTATGTACTAACGAGCAATCGTTTGTACCCGTTCGTATCGACGAGTATATCATTTTTACCAACGAGAAAATGTTTGTACCCGTATGTACTATCGAGCAATCGTTTGTACCCGTTCGTATCGATGAGTATATCATTTGTACCACCGAGAAATCGTTTGTACCCGTCTGTACTATCGAGCAATCGTTTGTACCCATTCGTACTGACGAGTGTATCGTTTGTACCGGCGAGAAAACGATTGTACCCGTCTGTACTATCGAGCAATCGATTGTACCCGTTCGTATCGACGAGTATATCGTTTGTACCATCGAGAAAACGTTTGTACCTGTCTGTACTATCGAGGAATAGATTGTACCCATTCGTTCTGACGAGTATATCGTTTGTACCACCGAGAAAACGTTTGTACCCATCTGTACTATCGAGCAATCGTCTGTACCCGTTCGTATCGACGAGTACATCGTTTGTAGCACCGAGGAAACGTTTGTACCCGTCCGTACTATCGAGCAATCGTTTGTACCCGTTCGTATCGACGAGTATGTCGTTTGTACCACCGAGAAATCGTTTGTACCCGTCTGTACTATCGACCAATCGTTTGTACCCATTCGTATCAACCAGTATTTCGTATGTACCACCGAGAAAACGTTTGTCCCCGTCTGAACTATCGGGCAATCGTTTGTACCCGTTCGTACTGACGAGTATATCGTTTGTACCAACGAGAAAACGTTTGTCCCCGTCTGTACTATAGAGCAATCGTTTGTACCCGTTCGTATCGACGAGTATATCGTTTGTACCACCCAGAAATCGTTTGTACCCGTCTGTACTATGGAGCAATCGATTGTACCCGTTCGTATCGACGAGTAGATCGTTTGTACCACCGAGAAAACGTTTGTACCCGTCTGTACTATCGAGCAATCGTTTGTACCCATTCGTATCGACGAGTATATCGTTTGTACCTCCGAGAAATCGTTTGTACCCGTCTGTACTATCGACCAATCGTTTGTACCCATTCGTATCGACGAGTATTTCGTATGTACCACCGAGAAAACGTTTGTACCCGTCTGTACTATCGGGCAATCGGTTGTACCCATTCGTACTGACGAGTATATCGTTTTTACCAACGAGAAAACGTTTGTACCCGTATGTACTATCGAGCAATCGTTTGTACCCGTTCGTATCGACGAGTATATCGTTTGTACCACCGAGAAATCGTTTGTACCCGTCTGTACTATCGAGCAATCGTTTGTACCCATTCGTACTGACGAGTGTATCGTTTGTACCAGCGAGAAAACGTTTGTACCCGTCTGTACTATCGAGCAATCGTTTGTACCCATTCGTACTGACGAGTGTATCGTTTGTACCAGCAAGAAAACGTTTGTACCCGTCTGTACTATCGAGCAATCGATTGTACCCGTTCGTATCGACGAGTATATCGTTTGTACCATCGAGAAAACGGTTGTACCTGTCTGTACTATCGAGGAATCGTTTGTACCCATTCGTCCTGACGAGTATATCGTTTGTACCACCGAGAAAACGTTTGTACCCGTCTGTACTATCGACCAATCGTTTGTACCCATTCGTATCAACGAGTATTTCGTATGTACTACCGAGAAAACGTTTGTCTCCGTCTGAACTATCGGGCAATCGTTTGTACCCATTCGTACTGACGATTATATCGTTTGTACCAACGAGAAAACGTTTGTACCCGTCTGTACTATCGAGCAATCGTTTGTACCCGTTCGTATCGACGAGTATATCGTTTGTACCACCGAGAAATCGTTTGTACCCGTCTGTACTATCGAGGAATCGTTTAAGCCCATTCGTTCTGACGAGTATATCGTTTGTACCACCGAGTAAACGTTTGTACCCGACTGGACTATCGAGCAATCGTTTGTACCCATTCGTATCGACGAGTATATCGTTTGTACCATCGAGAAAACGTTTGAACCTGTCTGTACTATCGAGGAATCGTTTGTACCCATTCGTCCTGACGAGTATATCGTTTGTACCACCGAGAAAACGTTTGTACCCATCTGTACTATCGAGCAATCGTTTGTACCCGTTCGTACTGACGAGAATATTGTTTGTACCACCAAGAAAACGTTTGTACCCGTCTGTACTATCGAGCAATCGTTTGTACCCGTTCGTATCGACGAGTATATCGTTTGTACCACCGAGAAATCGTTTGTACCCGTCTGCACTATCGAGCAATCGTTTGTACCCGTTCGTATCGACGAGTATGTCGTTTGTACTACCGAGAAATCGTTTGTACCCGTCTGTATTATCGACCAATCCTTTGTACCCATTCGTATCAACGAGTATTTCGTATGTACCACCGAGAAAACGTTTGTCCGCGTCTGAACTATCGGGCAATCGTTTGTACCCATTCGTACTGACGAGTATATCGTTTGTACCAACGAGAAAACGTTTGTACCCGTCTGTACTATCGAGCAATCGTTTGTACCCGTTCGTATCGACGAGTATATCGTTTGTACCACCGAGAAATCGTTTGTACCCGTCTGTACTATCGAGCAATCGATTGTACCCGTTTGTATCGACGAGTATATCGTTTGTACCACCGAGAAAACGTTTGTACCCGTCTGTACTATCGAGGAATCGTTTGTACCCATTCGTATCGACGAGTATATCGTTTGTACCACCGAGAAATCGTTTGTACCCGTCTGTACTATCGACCAATCGTTTGTACCCATTCGTATCGACGAGTATTTCGTATGTACCACCGAGAAAACGTTTGTACCCGTCTGTACTATCGGGCAATCGGTTGTACCCATTCGTACTGACGAGTATATCGTTTTTACCAACAAGAAAACGTTTGTACCCGTATGTACTATCGAGCAATCGTTTGTACCCGTTCGTATCGACGAGTATATCGTTTGTACCAGCGAGAAATCGTTTTTACCCGTCTGTACTATCGAGCAATCGTTTGTACCCATTCGTACGGACGAGTGTATCGTTTGTACCAGCGAGAAAACGTTTGTACCCATCTGTACTATCGAGCAATCGTTTGTACCCATTCGTACTGACGAGTGTATCGTTTGTACCAGCGAGAAAACGTTTGTACCCGTCTGTACTATCGAGCAATCGATTGTACCCGTTCGTATTGACGAGTATATCGTTTGTACCATCTAGAAAATGTTTGTACCTGTCTGTACTATCGAGGAATCGTTTGTACCCATTCGTCCTGACGAGTATATCGTTTGTACCACCGAGAAAACGTTTGTACCCATCTGTACTATCGAGCAATCGTTTGTACCCGTTCGTATCGACGAGTACATCGTTTGTACCACCGAGGAAACGTTTGTACCCGTCTGTACTATCGAGCAAACGTTTGTACCCGTTCCTATCGACGAGTATGTCGTTAGTACCACCGAGAAATCGTTTGTACCCGTCTGTACTATCGACCAATCGTTTGTACCCATTCGTATCAACGAGTATTTCGTATGTACCACCGAGAAAACGTTTGTCCCCGTCTGAACTATCGGGCAATCGTTTGTACCCATTCGTACTGACGAGTATATCGTTTGTACCAACGAGAAAACGTTTGTACCCGTCTGTACTATCGAGCAATCGTTTGTACCCGTTCGTATCGACGAGTATATCGCTTGTACCACCGAGAAATCGTTTGTACCCGTCTGTACTATCGAGCAATCGATTGTACCCGTTCGTATCGACGAGTATATCGTTTGTACCACCGAGAAAACGTTTGTACCCGTCTGTACTAACGAGGAATCGTTTGTACCCATTCGTTCTGACGAGTATATCGTTTGTACCACCGAGAAAACGTTTGTACCCGTCCGTACTATCGAGCAATCGTTTGTACCCGTTCGTATCGACGAGTATATCGCTTGTACCACCGAGAAATCGTTTGTACCCGTCTGTACTATCGAGCAATCGATTGTACCCTTCCGTATCGACGAGTATATCGTTTGTACCACCGAGAAAACGTTTGTACCAGTCTGTACTATCGAGCAATCGTTTGTACCCATTCGTATCGACGAGTATATCGTTTGTACTATCGACCAATCGTTTGTACCCATTCGTATCGACGAGTATTTCGTATGTACCACCGAGAAAACGTTTGTACCCGTCTGTACTATCGGGCAATCGGTTGTACCCATTCGTACTGACGAGTATATCGTTTTTACCAACGAGAAAACGTTTGTACCCGTATGTACTAACGAGCAATCGTTTGTACCCGTTCGTATCGACGAGTATATCATTTTTACCAACGAGAAAATGTTTGTACCCGTATGTACTATCGAGCAATCGTTTGTACCCGTTCGTATCGATGAGTATATCATTTGTACCACCGAGAAATCGTTTGTACCCGTCTGTACTATCGAGCAATCGTTTGTACCCATTCGTACTGACGAGTGTATCGTTTGTACCGGCGAGAAAACGATTGTACCCGTCTGTACTATCGAGCAATCGATTGTACCCGTTCGTATCGACGAGTATATCGTTTGTACCATCGAGAAAACGTTTGTACCTGTCTGTACTATCGAGGAATAGATTGTACCCATTCGTTCTGACGAGTATATCGTTTGTACCACCGAGAAAACGTTTGTACCCATCTGTACTATCGAGCAATCGTCTGTACCCGTTCGTATCGACGAGTACATCGTTTTTACCACCGAGGAAACGTTTGTACCCGTCCGTACTATCGAGCAATCGTTTGTACCCGTTCGTATCGACGAGTATGTCGTTTGTACCACCGAGAAATCGTTTGTACCCGTCTGTACTATCGACCAATCGTTTGTACCCATTCGTATCAACCAGTATTTCGTATGTACCACCGAGAAAACGTTTGTCCCCGTCTGAACTATCGGGCAATCGTTTGTACCCGTTCGTACTGACGAGTATATCGTTTGTACCAACGAGAAAACGTTTGTCCCCGTCTGTACTATAGAGCAATCGTTTGTACCCGTTCGTATCGACGAGTATATCGTTTGTACCACCCAGAAATCGTTTGTACCCGTCTGTACTATGGATCAATCGATTGTACCCGTTCGTATCGACGAGTATATCGTTTGTACCACCGAGAAAACGTTTGTACCCGTCTGTACTATCGAGCAATCGTTTGTACCCATTCGTATCGACGAGTATATCGTTTGTACCTCCGAGAAATCGTTTGTACCCGTCTGTACTATCGACCAATCGTTTGTACCCATTCGTATCGACGAGTATTTCGTATGTACCACCGAGAAAACGTTTGTACCCGTCTGTACTATCGGGCAATCGGTTGTACCCATTCGTACTGACGAGTATATCGTTTTTACCAACGAGAAAACGTTTGTACCCGTATGTACTATCGAGCAATCGTTTGTACCCGTTCGTATCGACGAGTATATCGTTTGTACCACCGAGAAATCGTTTGTACCCGTCTGTACTATCGAGCAATCGTTTGTACCCATTCGTACTGACGAGTGTATCGTTTGTACCAGCGAGAAAACGTTTGTACCCGTCTGTACTATCGAGCAATCGTTTGTACCCATTCGTACTGACGAGTGTATCGTTTGTACCAGCAAGAAAACGTTTGTACCCGTCTGTACTATCGAGCAATCGATTGTACCCGTTCGTATCGACGAGTATATCGTTTGTACCATCGAGAAAACGGTTGTACCTGTCTGTACTATCGAGGAATCGTTTGTACCCATTCGTCCTGACGAGTATATCGTTTGTACCACCGAGAAAACGTTTGTACCCGTCTGTACTATCGACCAATCGTTTGTACCCATTCGTATCAACGAGTATTTCGTATGTACTACCGAGAAAACGTTTGTCTCCGTCTGAACTATCGGGCAATCGTTTGTACCCATTCGTACTGACGATTATATCGTTTGTACCAACGAGAAAACGTTTGTACCCGTCTGTACTATCGAGCAATCGTTTGTACCCGTTCGTATCGACGAGTATATCGTTTGTACCACCGAGAAATCGTTTGTACCCGTCTGTACTATCGACGAATCGTTTAAGCCCATTCGTTCTGACGAGTATATCGTTTGTACCACCGAGTAAACGTTTGTACCCGACTGGACTATCGAGCAATCGTTTGTACCCATTCGTATCGACGAGTATATCGTTTGTACCACCGAGAAATCGTTTGTACCCGTCTGTACTATCGACCAATCGTTTGTACCCATTCGTATCGACGAGTATATCGTTTGTACCACCGAGAAAACGTTTGTACCTGTCTGTACTATCGAGGAATCGTTTGTACCCATTCGTTCTGACGAGTATATCGTTTGTACCACCGAGAAAACGTTTGTACCAGTCTGTACTATCGAGCAATCGTTTGTACCCATTAGTATCGACGAGTATATCGTTTGTACCCCCGAGAAATCGTTTGTACCCGTCTGTACTATCGACCAATCGTTTGTACCCATTCGTATCGACGAGTATTTCGTATGTACCACCGAGAAAACGTTTGTACCCGTCTGTACTATCGGGCAATCGGTTGTACCCATTCGTACTGACGGCTATATCGTTTTTACCAACGAGAAAACGTTTGTACCTGTATGTTCTAACGAGCAATCGTTTGTACCCGTTCGTATCGACGAGTAAATCGGTTGCACCACCGAGAAATCGTTTGTACCCGTCTGTACTATCGAGCAATCGATTGTACCCGTTCGTATCGACGAGTATATCGTTTGTACCACCGAGAAAACGTTTGTACCCGTCTGTACTATCGAGGAATCGTTTAAGCCCATTCGTTCTGACGAGTATATCGTTTGTACCACCGAGAAAACGTTTGTACCCATCTGTACTATCGAGCAATCGTTTCTACCCGGTCGTATCGGCGAGCATATCATTTGTACCACAGAGAAATCGTTTGTACCCATGTACGCTTACTTACTTACTTACTCTACGAAACTTACGCTTGGCGGTACAAACGATATACTCCTTGGCACGAAAAAATAGAAATTATTGCTCGGTGGTACAAACGACATACTCGTCAGTATGGACCGAAACACAAGATTAAGTGCTGGTACAAATGATTTACGCGTTGGTACGAACCGGTACAAACGATTACTCGATGACGGAAACCCAAGCAAACGATTTCTCGGCGGTACAAACGATCTGCTCGTCAGGACGAATGGGTACAAACGTTTCCTCGGTGGTACAAACGATACACTCGTCGATACGAACGGGTATAAGCGATTGCTCGATAGTACAGAGGAGTACAAACGATTTCTCGGTGGTACAAACGATATACTTGTCGATACGAATGGGTACAAACGATTGCTCGATAGTACAGACGGGTACAAACGTTTTCTCGGTGGTACAAACGATATACTCGTCAGTACGAACGGGTACAAACGATTGCTCGATAAGACAGACAGGTACGAACTTTTTCTCGGTGGTACAATCGATATACTCGTCAGTACGAACGGGTACAAACGATTGCTCGTTAGTACAGACGGATAGAAACGTTTTCTCGGTGGTACAAACGATATACTCGTCAGTACGAATGGGTACAAACGATTGCTCGATAGTACAGACTGGTGCAAACGTTTCCTCGGTGGTACAAACGATATACTCGTCGATACGAACGGGTACAAACGATTGCTCGATAGTACAGACAGGTACGAACTTTTTCTCGGTGGTACAAGCGATATACTCGTCAGTACGAACGGGTACAAACGATTGCTCGATAGTACAGCTGGGTAGAAACGTTGTCTCGGTGGTACAAACGATATACTCGTCGATACTAACGAGTACAAACGATTTCTCGGTCGTACAAACGATATTCTCGTCGATACGAACGGGTACAAACCATTGCTCGATAGTACAGACGGGTACAAATGTTTTCTCGGTGGTACATTCGAAATACTCGTCGATACCAACGGGTACAAACGATTTCTCGCTGGTACAAACAATATACTGTCGATACGAACGGGTACAAACGATTGCTCGATAGTACAGACGGGTACAAACGTTTCGTCAGTGGTACAAACGATATGCTCGTCGATACGAACGGGTACAAACGATTGCTCCATAGTACAGACGGGTACAAACGTTTTCTCGGTGGTACAAACGATATACTCGTCGATACGAACGGGTACAAACGATTTCTCGATAATACAGATGGGTACAAACGTTTTCTCGCTGGTATAAACGATATAATCGTCAGTACCAATGGGTACAAACGATTGCTCGATTGTAAAGACGGGTACAAACGTTTTCTCGGTGGTATAAACGATACACTCGTCAGTACGAATGGGTAAAAACGATTGATCGATAGTACAGACGGGTACAAACGATTGCTCGGTGGTACAAACGATATACTCGTCGATACGAACGATTGTACAAACGATTGCTCGATAGTACAGATGGGTACAAACGTTTTCTCTCTGGTGCAAGCGATATAATCGTCAGTACCAATGGGTACAAACGATTGCTCGATAGTACAGACAGGTACAAACGTTTTCTGGGTGGTACAAACGATATACTCGTCAGTAAGAATAGGTACAAACGATTCCTCGATAGTACCGACGGGTACAAACGATTGCTCGGTAGTACAGACGGGTAAAAACGGTTTCTCGGTATTACAAACGATATACTCGTCGATACCAACGGGTACATACGATTGCTCGATAGTACAGCTGGGTACAAACGTTATCTCGGTGGTACAAACGATATATTCGTCAGTACGAATGGGTACACACGATTAATCGCCGGTACGAATGAGTACAAACGATCTCTCGGTGGTACAAACGACATACTCGTCGATACCAACAGGTACAAACGATTGCTCGATTGTACAGACGGGTACAAACGTTTTCTCGGTGGTACAAACGAATACGCGTCAGTACGAATGGGTAAAAAAGTATCCTCGATAATGCAGACGCGTACAAACGTTTTCTCGGTGGTACAAACGGTATACTCGACGATACGAACGGGTACCAACGATTGCTCGATAGTACAGACGGGTACAAACGTTTCCGCGGTGGTACAAACGATATATTCGTCGATACCAACGGGTACAAACGTTTTGTCGGCGGTACAAACGATATACTCGTCAGTACGAGGGGGTACAAACGATTGCTCGCTATTACTGACCGGTAACAACGCTTGCTCGATAGTGCCGACAGGTATAAACGTTTTCTCGTTGGTACAAACGAAATTCTCGTCGATACCAACGGGTGCGAATGATTTCTCGGTGGTAAAAACGATACACTTGTTGATACGGACGGGAACAAACGATTGCTCGATAGTACAGACGGGTACAAACGTTTTCTCACTGGTACAAACGATACACTCGTCAGTACGAATGGGTACAAACCATTGCTCGATAGTACAGACGGGTACAAACGATTTCTCGGTGGTACAAACGATATACTCGTCAGAACGAATGGGTACAAACGATTCCTCGATAGTACAGACGGGTACAAACGTTTTCTCGGTGGTACAAACGATATACTCGTCGATACGAATGGGTACAATCGATTGCTCGATAGTACAGACGGGTACAAACGATTTCTCGGTGGTACCAACGATATACTCGTCGATACGAACGGATACAAACGATTGCTCGATAGTACAGACGGGTACAAACGTTTTCTCGGTGGTAAAAACGATATACTCGTCGATACGATCGGGTACAATCGATTGCTCGATAGTACAGACGGGTACAATCGATTTCTCGGTGGCACAAACGATATACTCGTCGATACGAACGGGTACAAACGATTGCTCGATAGTACAGACGGGTACAAACGTTTTCTCGTTGGTACAAACGATATACTCGTCAGTACGAAAGGGTACAAACGATTGCCCGATAGTACAGACGGGTACAAACGTTTTCTCGGTGGTACATACGAAATACTCGTTGATACGAATGGGTGGAAACGATTGGTCGATAGTACAGACGGGTACAAACGATTTCTCGGTGGTACAAACGATATACTCGTCAGTACGAATGGGTACAATCGATTGCTCGATAGTACAGACGGGTACAAACGTTTTCTCTATGGTACATACAAAATACTCGTCGATACCAACGGGTACAAACGATGTCTCGGTGGTACAAACGATATACTGTCGATACGAACGGGTACAAACGATTGCTCGATAGTACAGACGGGTACAAACAATTTCTCGTTGGTACAAACGATATTCCCGTCAGTACGAATGGGTACAAACGATTAATCGATAGTACAGACGGGTACAAACAATTTCTCGTTGGTACAAACGATATTCTCGTCAGTGCGAATGGGTACAAACGATTAATCGCCGGTACGAATGAGTACAAACGATCTCTCGGTGGTACAAACGACATACTCGTCGATACGAAAGGGTACAAACGATTGCTCGATAGTACAGACGGGTACAAACTTTTTCTCGCTGGTACAAACTATACACTCGTTAGTACGAATGGGTACAAACGATTGCTCGATAGTACAGACGGGTACAAACGTTTTCTCGCGGGTACAAACGATACACTCGTCAGTACGAATGGGTACAAACGATTGCTCGATAGTACAGACGGGTACAAACGTTTTCTCGGTAGTACAAACGATATACGAATTCGAACGATGAACGAATGGGTAAAAACGATTCCACGATAGTACAGACGGGTACAAACGATTTCTCGGTGGTACAAACGATATACTTGTCAGTACGAATGGGTACAAACGATTCCTCAATAGTAAGGACGGGTACAAACGTTTCCGCGGTGGTACAAACGATATATTTGTCGATACCAACGGGTACAAACGTTTTGTCGGTGGTACAAACGATATATGGTGCTGAAGTTTGCATCGTTGGAGTGCAACGCTTTTTTACATTTTATTTTTCCACATTTTTATTATGGATATTTTTGGATCGATTTATATCGTGGCGTTTAAAAAAAAGTAAACGAGTATCTTAAAAAATGGCTGAACGATTTTCGTAAGCGAAATTTGCTACAAGAAATCAAAGGAATTCGGAAATATTCATTTCCGTTGCATTCCAACGATGCAAACTTCAACGTCATAACGATATACTCGTTGATACGAATGGGTACAAACGATTGCTCGATAGTACAGACGGGTACAAACGTTTTCTCGGTGGTACAAACGATATACTCGTCAGTACGAGGGGGTACAAACGATTGCTTGATGGTACAGACGGGTATAAACGTTTTCTCGGTGGTACAAACGATATATTCATCGATACCAACGGGTACAAACGATTTCTCGATAGTTCAGACGGGGACAAACGTTTTCTCGGTTGTACATACGAAATACTCGTTGATACGAATGGGTACAAACGATTGGTCGATAGTGCAGACGGGTACAAACGATTTCTCGGTGGTACATACGAAATAATCGTTGATACGAATGGGTACAAATGATTGGTCGATAGTGCAGACGGGTACAAACGATTTCTCGGTGGTACAAACGACATACTCGTCGATACGAACGGGTACAAACGTTTGCTCGATAGTACAGACGGGTACAAACGTTTCCTCGGTGGTACAAACGATGTACTCGTCGATACGAACGGGTACAAACGATTGCTCGACAGTACAGATGGGTACAAACGTTTTCTCGGTGGTACAAACGATATACTCGTCAGGACGAATGAGTACAAACGATTCCTCGATAGTACAGACAGGTAAAAATGTTTTCTCGATGGTACAAACGATATACTCGTCGATACGAACGGGTACAATCGATTGCTCGATAGTACAAACGGGTACAAACGTTTTCTCGCTGGTACAAACGATACACTCGTCAGTACGAATGGGTACAAACGATTGCTCGATAGTACAGACGGGTACAAACGTTTTCTCGCTGGTACAAACGATACACTCGTTAGTACGAATGAGTAAAAACGATTGCTCGATAGTACAGACGGGTACAAACGATTTCTCGGTGGTACAAACGATATACTCGTCGATACGAACGGGTACAAACGATTGCTCGATAGTACAGATGGGTACAAACGTTTTCTCGGTGGTACAAACGATATACTCGTCAGGACGAATGGGTACAAACGATTCCTCGATAGTACAGACAGGTACAAACGTTTTCTCGATGGTACAAACGATATACTCGTCGATACGAACGGGTACAATCGATTGCTCGATAGTACAGACGGGTACAAACGTTTTCTCGCTGGTACAAACGATACACTCGTCAGTACGAATGGGTACAAACGATTGCTCGATAGTACAGACGGGTACAAACGTTTTCTCTATGGTACATACAAAATACTCGTCGATACCAACGGGTACAAACGATGTCTCGGTGGTACAAACGATATACTGTCGATACGAACGGGTACAAACGATTGCTCGATAGTACAGACGGGTACAAACAATTTCTCGTTGGTACAAACGATATTCCCGTCAGTACGAATGGGTACAAACGATTAATCGATAGTACAGACGGGTACAAACAATTTCTCGTTGGTACAAACGATATTCTCGTCAGTGCGAATGGGTACAAACGATTAATCGCCGGTACGAATGAGTACAAACGATCTCTCGGTGGTACAAACGACATACTCGTCGATACGAAAGGGTACAAACGATTGCTCGATAGTACAGACGGGTACAAACTTTTTCTCGCTGGTACAAACTATACACTCGTTAGTACGAATGGGTACAAACGATTGCTCGATAGTACAGACGGGTACAAACGTTTTCTCGCGGGTACAAACGATAAACTCGTCAGTACGAATGGGTACAAACGATTGCTCGATAGTACAGACGGGTACAAACGTTTTCTCGGTAGTACAAACGATATACGAATTCGAACGATGAACGAATGGGTAAAAACGATTCCACGATAGTACAGACGGGTACAAACGATTTCTCGGTGGTACAAACGATATACTTGTCAGTACGAATGGGTACAAACGATTCCTCAATAGTAAGGACGGGTACAAACGTTTCCGCGGTGGTACAAACTATATATTTGTCGATACCAACGGGTACAAACGTTTTGTCGGTGGTACAAACGATATATGGTGCTGAAGTTTGCATCGTTGGAATGCAACGCTTTTTTACATTTTATTTTTCCACATTTTTATTATAGATATTTTTGGATCGATTTATATCGTGGCGTTTAAAAAAAAGTAAACGAGTATCTTAAAAAATGGCTGAACGATTTTCGTAAGCGAAATTTGCTACAAGAAATCAAAGGAATTCGGAAATATTCATTTCCGTTGCATTCCAACGATGCAAACTTCAACGTCATAACGATATACTCGTTGATACGAATGGGTACAAACGATTGCTCGATAGTACAGACGGGTACAAACGTTTTCTCGGTGGTACAAACGATATACTCGTCAGTACGAGGGGGTACAAACGATTGCTTGATGTTACAGACGGGTATAAACGTTTTCTCGGTGGTACAAACGATATATTCATCGATACCAACGGGTACAAACGATTTCTCGATAGTTCAGACGGGGACAAACGTTTTCTCGGTTGTACATACGAAATACTCGTTGATACGAATGGGTACAAACGATTGGTCGATAGTGCAGACGGGTACAAACGATTTCTCGGTGGTACATACGAAATACTCGTTGATACGAATGGGTACAAACGATTGGTCGATAGTCCAGACGGGTACAAACGATTTCTCGGTGGTACAAACGACATACTCGTCGATACGAACGGGTACAAACGTTTGCTCGATAGTACAGACGGGTACAAACGTTTCCTCGGTGGTACAAACGATGTACTCGTCGATACGAACGGGTACAAACGATTGCTCGACAGTACAGATGGGTACAAACGTTTTCTCGGTGGTACAAACGATATACTCGTCAGGACGAATGGGTACAAACGATTCCTCGATAGTACAGACAGGTACAAACGTTTTCTCGATGGTACAAACGATATACTCGTCGATACGAACGGGTACAATCGATTGCTCGATAGTACAAACGGGTACAAACGTTTTCTCGCTGGTACAAACGATACACTCGTCAGTACGAATGGGTACAAACGATTGCTCTATAGTACAGACGGGTACAAACGTTTTCTCGCTGGTACAAACGATACACTCATTAGTACGAATGAGTACAAACGATTGCTCGATAGTACAGACGGGTACAAACGATTTCTCGGTGGTACAAACGATATACTCGTCGATACGAACGGGTACAAACGATTGCTCGATAGTACAGATGGGTACAAACGTTTTCTCGGTGGTACAAACGATATACTCGTCAGGACGAATGGGTACAAACGATTCCTCGATAGTACAGACAGGTACAAACGTTTTCTCGATGGTACAAACGATATACTCGTCGATACGAACGGGTACAATCGATTGCTCGATAGTACAGACGGGTACAAACGTTTTCTCGCTGGTACAAACGATACACTCGTCAGTACGAATGGGTACAAACGATTGCTCGATAGTACAGACGGGTACAAACGTTTTCTCGCTGGTACAAACGATACACTCGTTAGTACGAATGAGTACAAACGATTGCTCGATAGTACAGACGGGTACAAACGATTTCTCGGTGGTACAAACGATATACTCGTCGATACGAACGGGTACAAACGATTGCCCGATAGTACAGACGGGTACAAACGTTTTCTCGGTGGTACATACGAATTACTCGTCGATACGAATGGGTACAAACGATCGATCGATAGTACAGACGGGTACAAACGATTTCTCGGTGGTACAAACGATATACTCGTCGATACGAATGGGTACAAACAATTGCTCGATAGTACAGACGGGTACAAACGTTTCCTCGGTGGTACAAACGATATATTCGTCAGAACGAATGGGTACAAACGATTCCTCGATAGCACAGACGGGTACAAACGTTTTCTCGGTGGTACAAACGAGATATTTGTCAGTACGAATGGGTACAAACGATTTCTCAATAGTACAGACGGGTACAAACGTTTCCGCGGTGGTACAAACGATATATTCGTCGATACCAATGGGTACAAACGTTTTGTCGGTGGTACAAACGATATACTCGTCAGTACGAGGGGGTACAAACGATTGCTCGATTTTACAGACCGGTACAAACGATTGCTCGATAGTACAGACGGGTACAAACGTTTTCTCGGTGGTACAACGAAATACTCGTCGATACGAACGGGTACAAACGATTTCTCGATAGTACAGACGGGTACAAACGTTTTCTCGGTGGTACAACGAAATACTCGTCGATACGAACGGGTACAATCGATTGCTCGATAGTACAGACGGGTACAAACGATTTCTCGGTGGTACAAACGATATACTCGTCGATACGAACGGGTACAAACGATTGCTCGATAGTACAGACGGGTACAAACGATTTCTCGGTGGTACAAACGATATACTCGTCGATACGAACGGGTACAAACGATTGCTCAATAGTACAGACGGGTACAAACAATTTCTCGTTGGTACAAACGATATTCTCGTCAGTACGAATGGGTACAAACGATTAATCGCCGGTACGAATGAGTACAAACGATCTCTCGGTGGTACAGACGGGTACAAACGTTTCCTCGGTGGTACAAACGATGTACTCGTCCATACGAACGGGTACAAACGATTGCTCGATAGTACAGATGGGTACAAACGTTTTCTCGGTGGTACAAACGATATACTCGTCGATACGAACGGGTACAATCGATTGCTCGATAGTACAGACGGGTACAAACGATTTCTCGGTGGTACGAACGATATACTCGTCGATACGAACGGGTACAAACGATTGCTCGATAGTACAGACGGGTACAAACGTTTTCTCGTTGGTACAAACGATATACTCGTCAGTACGAATGGGTACAAACGATTGCCCGATAGTACAGACGGGTACAAACGTTTTCTCGGTGGTACATACGAAATACTCGTTGATACGAATGGGTCCAAACGATTGGTCGATAGTACAGACTGGTACAAACGATTTCTCGGTGGTATAAACGATATACTCGTCGGTACGAACGGGTACAAACGATTGCTCGATAATACAGACGGGTACAAACATTTGCTCGTTGGTGCAAATGATATACTCGTCAGTACGAATGGGTCCACACGATTGCTTGATAGTACAGACGGGTACAAACGTTTTCTCGGTGGTACATACGAAATACTCGTCGATACCAACGGGTACAAACGATTTCTCGGTGGTACAATCGATATACTGTCGATACGAACGGGTACAAACGATTGCTCGATAGTACAGACGGGTACAACCGTTTGCTGAGTGGTACGAACGATATATTCGTCGATACGAACGGGTACAAACGATTGCTCGATAGTACAGACGGGTACAAACGTTTTCTCGGTGGTACAAACGATATACTCGTCAGTACGAATGGGTATAAACGATTACACGGTGGTAGAAACGATGTACTCACCGATACGAATAAATAGAAACAATTTCTAGGTGGTCCAAACGATATACTTGTCGGTACGAACGGAAATAAAAAATAAAAAAAATCGAAAATTTTTGTTTACAGAAAAAAATTTGAAAAAAAAATCAAAAAAAAAAGTTTTTAACGGTACAAACGGGTACAAACGATTCTCTTTTCAGTCGCGTTTATTAAAATTGCTTAGCTCTTAATGGGTTGCGGTTCATTTTTTCATACCCTCGTACTTTTTTCCCCCTTAAGGTACAAACGAAATTTAAGACGGTACAAACGGGTACAAACCGAGTACAAACGAATGCAAAAAAAAAAATTGCTTTCTGTAAAGTCAGTTGCCAACTTCACATAGGTGTCACAGTGATGCCCCGTCTGCAAGTAGACTCAATTTTATTTTCGTTTCACGATCTTCGTGCCGGATTCAACAGGCAGGCCATAATTTACGTTTGAGACAATCGCGCACCGCATTTTTTCTTAACTTTAGGATAATCAAACCGTTTGATAATATATAAACTACGAAATATTTTCTCAAATCCTGCCCTTTGAATATTAAAAAAAAATACGCATATATGGCATCAACTTGTTTATTTTTGTTACGTGTGTAGTTAAAAAATTAATATATTAGCCAGCTAACACTAATTGTTTTAGTTTACAATCAAAGGCGGTACAAATGTCAACAAAAATCCTTAAGAGGTGTGATTTACGGCAGCCTCACCTACTCGGACGTCCTGCGAGAGTCGTAAAAAAGAACTGCGCAAACTACGGCGTATATTTTTGTGTCCGTCGAGACGTTACATCGGGGTAATAAAATTCAATTAACCAATTTTTGTTTTTCCGGCCACGACGGCTCGTCCCTACGCGGACGTGTTGCGCGAAATAAAGCCGGGCGTATGTAAAACAGAAAACAAAAAAAAAGTTGACCGATGGATCGAATGGTCGTGTACCGGTGACGGTTATGTGGGGCCAGTGGGCAAGATCATATTTCGACCAATATCGGAATGGGAGAAACACGCGTTACATCGGAACTTCGCGAATACGTTCCGGGTGATAATCAAATTTCAGTTGTCACAGTCGCGTGCACGATCAAATGCGGACGAATGAATTTTAACGTGAATCACATACGTGCCGGAAATATAACGGAGAATGTACGTCCGCCGCGTCTATCAATCATCTTGCCTATAGACAAGAACAAATTTAACGTAGTTTCCGTGCCACAATATCGTGATAAAGTTTTCCCTTGAGGGGACGTTCATTAATCGCTTCATGCATTTTTCAGTATTTTACTCCCCCCCGACCCGGCCCTCGACCCACCTTCAAGGTGTACATATTTTTCCAGCCTCTAGTGCACTGCCTATAGATATGAGCCTGAAGTTTGCATCGTTTGGATGCAAGAAAGCTTCTTTTTTTATACTTCAACCACCTGACCCCTCGGCTTAGCTCGCTTCGAAATCCTATCGAGGGCAAAACTACCTCAATTCTATCTTTTTTCTTCATTTTTTTCAGGAAAAATGTATCGTTTTTTATTGGCCGAAATGATGTATAAACATCTCAAGAATGATGTGGTCCGATGAAAAATGGTTGACTTCAAATTTCAACTCCAGCTTCTTAGGTAGAGTTTCCAGCGTAATGCACATTATTTTTATGATCGATTAAAAATTACGGTTTGTATGGACAAATTAAAGCCGTTTTTTGTAGTAAACAATGCGACGTTTTTTTGTCAAAATAATTTCAAATTTGCAAAAGTCGATATTCTGTAATAATCGTTTGTACATCGCTAGCAAAACTCATGTAGATTACGAAAAAAATAATTGTTTTCTTGTTTCAGGTGCTCATCTACGTCTCCATAGTCTCCCTATGGAGGGCCTTAAAAAGCGTTCTCCTTCTACCGACCACTCGGCCGCCATTTTGTATTTTTTTTTGGAAAGTAAGAAAATGATTTGAGTACCTACAGATATGTTAAATAAACTCTCCAAACCTCAGTTCGATTGCTTCATTAGTATTTGAAAAAATCCACAGTAAAGGCTTGTTTTCCGAACATCCAAAGGTACATTAGGACTTAGGATTGAAGAGTCTGCGTTCTTCCACTATGTGGGCCTCTCACCGACAAAATCTCTGCCCCACCTCTCCTCCACTCTCGATTAGTTTAGTCAATGTGAACAATCTGCAGGGAAATGTTCTAAAAACTTTGAAATTACAGCCAAAGCACGGTGTTGAAGTTTGCATACGTTGGAACGATTGCTGTTGTTTGCACTATGGCCTCTCGATTTTGTACATCGAACATGCTCGTTTCTATGCGCCTTAAGGTATGCGCTAAATTAGGGGAACAACATTCCTCCTCCCTAGGAAGACGAAATCCATGATTTCGGCTCCAAGACACAAATAACGATAATGAATATTTTTTTCTCTTTGTCAAGGCGTGCCTCGCCTTACAAATAGTTTTACAAATGCATTATACGTATGACACATTCCACACGTGCATACTTATTGAATTCAACCTCCATCTGGCATTTATTTTCCCAAAAGTTTTCTTTAATTTCCCATTTATTAAATTTTAATTCCCTTATGTGTTTTTGTTTACGTCGTACGGGTTCATGGCGTATTACGAGTCAGCTGTTGCTTTACGTTTCGTGGTTCGCCGTTGTTAAGATGCTGCGTTGACGAGGTCGCTTCCTTGTTACGTAGCTTGCGGGCGGTGCTTTCGTACCTACTTGTATGTTACGTACATGATACATGGTAATGATTACAACAGGGATGAACATGCTTACGGAATAATTTCCATAAATATGTTTATAGGTCGATACGGAATCGTGAGTGTTACTTAATTTTGTTTTTAAATTCTCGATCCGTTCTCCTTCTTTGTTTATTTACGCTGGATCATTTATTATTTCATGGGGTATGATAGTTTCTAGTAGCGGATCTTGCGTATCCACTTCTGGAAACAGAAACGATAGATTACACGGTGGTAGAAAAGTCATACTTTCTTCCTGATTTGTTTCTTTTAACGATTGAATTTTAAAACCGTCGGAGGTGACGGAACATTTCCGGTCCAAAGCCAACATTCCTGTACCAGTTTTTGTTGCATGTTGTAATACGGATTGTTTACAATTTATCGTTATCGCTTTGTTTTCGGATGCTACGTACAACCAACGTTTTTGTTTTTCCAAGGCGATCGATTTTTTTTATTCTCGCTAGGCGACGAGTACAATTTGAAGTTCTTGGGGGGTTTTCCCCTATGAACCTGGTTATTTCGTACGGTGCCGGGAGGCTATATCGTCCATACGCGGGTGCGCTAGTGCGACAATCCTTTGCTACGTGCCCCGGTTTACAACCTTTTTTCCACACCACGGGTGCCCATCTTTCCCAGTGTGGCTGCCTATTCATTGACTCTCTTCCCTATACAGATTTCTCTTCTTGGGTAGCCTCTTTCAGAGCTGATCCGAGATCTTCAAACCCTCGGGCCTTTATTATTACTTGGTGCTCTTGTCAGAGTCCTCTTTCAAAATTGTGAAGGGCTAGCTGTCGCTCATAAGTTCCGATTGCTTCTCTTTTTACTGCTGTTTCTTTTTTTGTTGTGCTAGCGTCTATTAGTTCCATCATGATCTTCTCGAGTCGTTGACCGTATTCTAACATACTTTTGTTCGCTTTTTGCCTGCACGTATTAAAATCTACTTTCAATGCGGCTATACCAGGTGTAGAAGTATAAACCGGATTTTTTTCTGTAAAATCTGCAGGTCTGTTGTTTGAGAATGATACAAAATATTTTATTCAAAATATTTTGTATTTTATTTAATTATTTTTATTTTTATAATTATTATATAAAATATTTAATATTATTAAAATATTAAATATTTTATACAAAATAATATCCATTGCGATTTATACATTTTCCCACTTCTTCGGCAGTTTATGAATGCCACGCCAAGAAAACAGTTCTTTTGAAGCGAACCAGTTGTCGAGCCATTTTCGTACATTTTGATACGAATTGAAGCGTTGTTAGCGAGAGCGGGTCCCATTGATGCGAATAGATATTAATCGGACGGAGCCGAGTTTGGAGAATAAGCCGCATGCGCTAGTATTTCCCAACTGGACGCCTCGATCGTTTTCCTGACCCGTTTTGCTGTGTGTGATGGAGCATTATCATGGAGCAAAATGACTTTGTGTTGCCTTTTTCCATATTCCGGTCGTTTTTCACGCAATGCTCGATTTAAATCGATCATAACTGTTGGTAACGGTTTCACCAGGTTTTCGCAGCTCATAATAGATTACACCCTTCTGATCCCACCAAACACAGAGCATTGTCTTCTTTCCAAAGCGATTTGGCCTTGCAGTGGATGTCGATCGTTCGCCCATGATTTCCAACGCTTAGAATTCTCAAAATATATCCATTTTTCATCACCTTTCACGATTCGATGGAGAAATGATTTTCTTTTGTATCTGTCGAGCAGCACTTCACAAGTGGTTTTTGGATTTTCTTGATGTCTTTCATTCAGTTCATGCGGAACCCTTTTTCCCACTTTCCGAATCTTTCCCATAGCTTTCAAACGAATGGAGACGACTTTCTGCGTCACATTCAATTGATCCGCGAGTTCTTGTTGACTTTGAGTATCATCTCCATCCAATGAGACTTGCAATTCGTTGTTTGCGAACTTTTTCGGTGGTTTCCCACGCTCTTCGTTTCTCACGTCAAAATGACCACCTTTGAATTCTTTGGACCACTCGAAACACTGTGTTTTTTTATCGTTTCACTTTCACTTTTATCGTTTTTATTTTTCTTCATCGCGACTCGGTCGGGATTGTTGCTGCAGTTGCGTATTCGTGTTTTGTTTTCAATATTTTGATGATTTCGCGTTACCCAAATTGTGGAATCCCACCGCTGCCATCAACGTTGCGCCGTTGAATTGCGCCAATAATTTGTGCCCTGGGAGTTACGTCTCCGAAAAAACTGGTGGCCAGAATCGGACGATCGAGGATGGGTAGTTTGGGGTTTTCGAATTACGAGTAAATCTCCAACTCAGGAATTGCGAATTTACGATTATTTAACTTGATTATAACTAGGCAACGTTTGATTTACAAAATGTGTAATTGCCTTGAGACCGACGTCTTCGATTGCCAACCGAAGACTGACTTTTGACGTCTCGTTCCTCTAATTGTTAACTCGGTTATTGACAACCGATTGGTCTCGAACGTTCGAATCGTACGATGTCGATTCAGCGATTCGTGTCGCCAAAGTCACCTCAGGGAGTGCTTCACCTACCAGAACTGCTGACGTTTCTACATGGGCCTCTCGATTTCGTACATCGAATATGTTCGTTTCTATGCGCCTCAAAGTATGCGCTAAATTCGGGGCACAACACCAACATTACAAACTTCAACATCGTAGATACGGACCCAGTTTTATTGTACGTAGGAAGTTACTTATTTTTATTATGACAAAGTCTTTTCATACAGCTTCGTGTTATAGATTTCTGAATAAGTGCCACAAGACATGGTTGAGGGAACTTTCATACGTAAGATTCGCAGTAATTAAAGATTCAGCAGTATCAATTTTAAGGGGGGAAATCACAGTAAAATTTTCAATTTTTCGAAAAAAAAAAAATTTCGCTTAAAAGGTGCTTTAGGGTCTTAAAAATAATATACCAAATGATGGAATACGGCAAACGTGTCCGAGTGCCCAAATTTCTTGCGTTGAATACAACGCTTTTTCACGACGCTTCACTTTCGTGCATACATATATAACATAAATAGTGATAAAAAACGGTGATATTTGTAAATCATTGTCATTATGAGTGACACATCGTCGAGTCGTGTTAGAAAAGGGACGAAAAAGGATACTGCGTACGAAAATCGACTGTACGGTGCAGGCATTGCAGATTAGAGGTATATGAAATTTACATATGCTTTCTCAGTACTTAAAACTTTAAACGCGTTTTTCTCGAAACCACTTTTTTTGAGCTCGCCTAAGACATAACTCGAGCAAATCTTTACCGATCGACTTGAAATTTTGACAGTAGCTTCGAAACATCTTTCTCCACGGAGCTACGTAGGATTTTTTATTTTATATGGCTTAGTTTTTTTTTATCGACGATTTTATGGCGTTTTTTGTTTGTTAAAAATTAAACTTTATTTTCAAACATGCACCATTTTGCGAAAAGTCAATATATCGAAAAAATCCTACGTAGCTCGCTAGCTGTTGTTACATGGAAACTAAAAAAAATTGGTTTTTTCTTCCGGGTCAAAAATTAAGGAGTCTACGTCTTCGGCCATCGACACGCTTTCAAAAATAGGCGCCTTGGGGCGTATGCTGCGCAGCCGCCATTTTTAAATATTTTTTATTGAAAAAATTACATTTTGTACTTTTTTAGTATTGCTATGAAACCTACTTTACAGATTTTCGATTGATACTGTTATTCAGCCAAAATTAATTCCCGAAAAGGTGCCTATTTTTTTGTGTGCTACTGTGATTTCCCCCCTTAATTGCATCCCAACGATGCAAACTTCAATCTCATCTATCGGCCACGGCGTATGCGTTCGCGTATGCAATCGGATAATTATCGAAGAAATTCGGACAGCGGGCAACGTGAAACTTTATGCTCGATTATTGCCCGTTGCTTGCTTAAAGGCTTTTAATAAGCACCGCATATGCGGAACATCGACGAGCGCAACTCTATATACAAAATCGGATAGCTCATATGCATATAGATTATCTAATACGTGTTTACAGAGACCGCATATACGTGCGTAATCCGTTCGGCCGATAGCAACCGAGTGTCTATACGTGTACGGAGTGGCAATCTCGGTAGTTTCATCGTTTCATAACTCCGTGAGCTCTAATTCAAGCGATTATCGCCACGCGGTATTTGTACATTAATACAACACCGGATATCGGCATGGAAGCGGAAGTCGCACCTGGAACGTTAATCCGTATTTCAAACGACCAGGGAAAATGCTCGCTAGAAAGTTCGCTTCGAAAAAGGTTCTTGATCATCTCGAAGGAAATGATATTGAATACCTGCAGATTGTTACGTTTTTATTTCGGTGACAACATTTTCACACGAATCGAGTTCTTTTTTCAATGGTCACGATTTTTTCAATGTACAAGTTTACTATTTTTTTTCTTCGATCGATATTTTCTCTAAACCGTCTCTTGGCGATTCGTCATTTGTGCAGTAAAAAATCAACAAGTATCTTGTAATTTAGGGAAGGTGCAACGATTATCAAATCTTTAGTTTCGACGTTTTTTTCGGGTTTGTAAAGTCAAGTGATTGCAGCTAATTGTAAGTTCAATACTGAGCAGCCATGTGTATTCTGCATTCGTGGGATGAAAATTCAATTTGATCTTTTAAAATTTTGTTTCAGTTTACTGTATTTTTGAAAATTGAACAAGTTTAGCAAACTGAAATTTTTCAATACGCGATATAAATAAATGTACTCAATTCCCGAATTCGACGTCTTTTTAAATGTATTCAATTATTTCGTTCGAAAACTTGAAAATAGTATTGAATTTTTTGGAATTCAATACGATACAAAACATACACTCAATTCCCGAATTCGACGTCTTCTTAAATTTATTCAATTATTTCGTACGAAACTTCAAAATTGTATTGAATTTTTGGGAATTTGCAGTTTAGAAATTAACTTCATTCTTTAACTTTGCATATTTTAGAAATTATACTACATTTTTAGATTTGCATATTTCACAAATTGTCAAATTTGCATGTTGAGAAAAAAAGATTTTAGTTTTCTAAATTCGCAGACTTAAAAAACTTACTCAATTATCGAAATTTGGATATAATATAAACATTTCTCTTAACTTTTCAAATCCAATTTCGTAAATTTGCATATTTATAGTTCAATTTTTCAAATGTGTGCATTCAAAAATTTTCTTACTTTTTTAGTTTCTTAACTTTATTCATTTACTAATTTACTTTAATTCAACAGTTTATTGAATTGTTTTCGTTTAAAAAATTCCAACATTTTTGAGATCTATTACGCGTGCACTGATTTTTGAAAAATCTAACCACCCTCGTCTTTTGGTGGTGATGCAGGTGTGCAAAAAAATTAAAAAGTTATAGCATTTGCCTTTTCGTGATCTTAAATCGGTAAAATCTAAACCACTGCACTGATTCGGCCAAAATTAAGAAAAAGTATCCAGAACATAGATTTATTCACTCGAAATGGAACTGTTAAATTATGTTTGAAGCTCTTATCCGACGTTTTGAATTACCTTTGCAGGGGCAGAAACCTTTGCACGCAATGTGCACCGACGTGTGATGTATGCAATTGTGGTACTCAAGGCGACACGGCGAACTGTAGGTGCGGTTGTCATTGCCACAGAGGAAAGTGGGCTTCACCACCGGACACTCGACGCATCTGCAATTTGATACACACAAAGAAATGAGGATTTTTCTCAACTCGGTCAAATGCTTATGAAGTCGGATTAAAAAATTAAGCTCAATGTGTCCACAAGACCTTTTGATTAACTCTTAAACTTCCGTGATCTTAGAACCAACGCTACGAATTTCACGATTTTTTTTAATTGCCTTTACAGTTTGTGCGATTTTTTTTATTGCCTCCACAAGTATCGTGATTTTTTTATTCTCTCCACAAGTTTTGTGATCTTTGGATCGAAGCTACAATTTTTTTATATCTTTGGATCAACGCTACAACTCTTGTAACCCTTTGATTTCGAAGAACGCTACATCGTTCATGATCGATCGATTTTTAAACGCTTCAATTTTCGACATCATTTTATTTTAATTATCGCTCCAATTCCCGTGATCTTTTTATTTTCGCTAATCCCATCAGTTTCGTCATTTGATTTTTATCGACGCTATAATTTTCCGAAGCTTTTCTCAAATGCAAACACCTTTTCCATCATCATGTCTAGACCAAAGTTTGGGTTGGAAATAATTTTCAAACCCAAACGCTTTTCAAACAGCATTTCCAAAGCAAATGGGCTGGAAGTGAATAAAATCTCGAAAAAAGTATTAAATCGATCAAAATTTGATAGAAACAAACTTCGTTCCTCGAAAAATTCTTTCTCCAATTAAAAAAAATCTGTTTCCCTAGAAAGAGAACTAGCAATCACGAAAAATAAAATGAGCCAGTTCCACTTTTTCGAAATTCGACCTGACAGTAAAACCGACCGATCGTCAAGATTGCCACATTTTCACGTGAAGATCGTCAGAAACGTTCGTCCGTTTTTTTTTTCACGAATCATCATTCACTTGGGGAAGCGAGAAGTCATCCAGCCGAACATGAAATAGAAGTATTCATTTCCGCAGAAAAAAGGCGAGGGTTCCCGCGATTCCAGAACGACGCAAACATTCGAGGGTCCGCCCGGAGGCGCGCGGAATAGCGAAAAAGCGCTTAAAGAGGATGAAATAGCGCCAACGATAAGGCTAGAAAAACAGAGGAATAGATACAGGTATACCTATGTCTGTAATAAGGAGAACGGGGAGTGTCTGGCAGTTTCCTTTTTCCAGGTCACATACGACGTGTGCTTTGCGGGCAAGAGAAAAAGGGAACCAAAGCAGAGGTTCCTCTCTGAGGGAGGGAGAAGGAGAGAGAGGGGGGTGGGAGGGCGAGGGGAAAAAGGAGAACGAAAGCGATCGACAAAGCAAGAAAGAGGAATAGAGGACCGATTTCACGATCCAATGGCACGAAGCGAGAAAAGCTGAAGCAGAATTCAAGATTCTTTTATCATTGCACAACTTGTTGTATGCTGGGTGCGCTCCGTTGGGAAGGAAGAGGAGAACTCGCGGAGGGTGTTGAGGAAGTGGGAGGGTGCAAGTGAAAACCCATGAGTGCATATACAAGTCAAGGGTTGTCTCATTGTTATGCTTTCTCACTCTCTCCCTCTCTCTCTCTCTCTCTCTCTCTCTCTCTCTCTCTCTCTCTCTCTCTCTCCCTTCCCTTTTCTGTACACGGCAGCAGTGATTTCGCGGACACTTTTCGATCGTCCTCACAGAAGCCAATTATCTCTATACTCAATATTACGTGAATCTGTAACGCCCCTAAAATCAACTACAGGTAAGTGTAAGCATATTCTTGCAAAGGACATTTCAGGCATCCTCTTGTGCCCTGAATCAATAATTCGAAAAAATATTTCAGCACCTCCCTCCAAAGAACCAGACGTGCGGATAGCCAGCATCAAACACAGTGTCCCAAATGTCACGCAATGTTTAACTTTCGCGGCTTATGCATATTGTTGCGTGACATTTGGGGCATCCCGTTGATATATTACGAAGGCGCGAATTATGACATCACTAGCAAGACTGGTGAAGGTGAATCATCCGCCAAAGAAGCTTTTTCGTACGAGTCGTTTTCCTGTGCACTCCCGTATTATCTCCTCGCCCTGTTTGATGGTCATCGACGTAATGACTATTGCACTTTGCTTCGCTTTAAAAGTAGAGGGTTGAAAAAATATGGAGCGAAAATTAAAAGTACAATGGAAGAGGCCGAGCGGACGGATAGGAGAGCTGCGTCAATCATGCTTCCTTTTGTATTCTTTCTGTCGTTTTAACATTACGATTAACGCGTTTTTCGTTCGAAAAAAGCAATGCACCGAGAGACCGTTGGACCTGAAATATCGATTCTACGAAAAAGAAGGTACTTAGATACCAAAATTGTCGAGAATTTTATTCTCTACAAGTTCGTTTATGTTCGTTTATGCCCTAAAGTTAAGCATGAACGAGATTATGCTATGGTCGCTTCTTTCAGGTTTAATGTGAAAAATGTCGATGATAGAGCAAAAACTGTTATGACCAAAGTTGTAAAGCACTCGATTTCCTACAAGTTTACTCATTAGCATTTTTACGTAAAAATTGTAAATCACCGAGTTATTCAACAAAAACCATTTCTCATTAAATTTAGAACGGCGATTAATTAAATTTAGAACGGCGATAAATTAACTGAATGCAAGCCCAGCCCAGAATGAAACTTACCCATGTTATTTAACACTAATAAAAGGAAATTCAGTGTAAATTTCAGCAGGATCAACTTAGTCATTGGGATTAAAAAATTCAAAAATGAAAGATTTTTCTTTTTTTAGTGTTGTAGTACTTGGAAATTTTTGAATTTTTTTTTTCAAAATAGTCCATAGAAAAACACATCTTTTTTGTAGAGGACATTTTTTCGTGCGACGAGAAGATCACTAATAGTAGTATATATATTATAGTATAGTATAGTAGTAGTATAGTATAGTATAGTAGTAGTATATACATTTTATATATATAATATATAAAATGATCCCACTTTGCACAGGAAAGCCTAATAGATTTTTCGCGATACGTACAATGAGAATACCATTGTGGAAAATGGCAAATCAAGGACGCGAAAGGGGGAAGGGTTTTCAGGGGCGGAAGAAACCGATGGGATTTCATTCAATATCTTACCGCTTGAATATTTATGGTAATATTAGCATAAGACGCGAAATTCGGTGGCAAAGTTTGCGTCTCCCACGCTCCTTCCTCTCCACGTTCAAGTAAGAGTCGGAAGTAGCCACTTGAACGCGCGGGAGGGCGGAAAAGGCTGCGTATCGTAATTTAGGCTTCCACGCTTTTGAACGTATATATATATACACGTATATAGTACCCCTCATAGGCGTGCTTTCGGATTTTTGCCAAAACGACGGACACGAAAGGTTTATTGCTGTGAAACGAAATTGACCATAACGAAAATTAGTCCGTGGGAAAACACCTCGTCCGAGAAAATTCTTGTACCGGGATTACTTCGTTACTATACTCGAAGTTGTTGGATATCAGAAATTAACGACGTGTACATCGTTGTAATGCAATGCGAATAAATTTTTATCGAATCCCCCTAATTTAGATGCCGGATTTAGGCTACGAAGAACAAAGAAGCATTTTATAGGATTGTCATAGGAAATCTGTAATGTAAATTTGCCAAAAGCACTTTTTCCTAGTAATGAAAAGAAGAGAGAAAAGAATAAAAAAAAACAATTTTCATTCCATCCCAACCATTCAAACCTCAACGCTACTAAAATTGCCAAATGTGTGCGAAGAGTAAATTTTAGATTTTAAGGGATCATCACAGTGCAAAATTTTGTTAAAAATCCATTTTTTTTGTATTGCCCGATAGTATAGACGATTATAAACCTGTTGTTCAATTTTTGGGGCGAAATTCGAATTATTCCGGTTGCTACAGCCTTTCCCAGAGAAGGGATTCGACCAGTTGCGTGAGACCTAGCGCAGACGAACGCGTTTTTATCGAAATATCGTTTTTCAAAACGGTTTGCACTCTCAAAGGAAGAGTTTTCAAGCTATCCGTCGGAAATGTTGACACAACATTCTTCACGCCATTCTTTATCTTGCTATGGAAGCTTTTATTTTTAATCTTCATATTTTTTTTACCAAAAAACTGTAGAAGAAATCGGGTAACTTCGATATTTTTTTTCTTCAACATTTTGGCAATTTTTATTTCAAAAAACCTCCATAGCAAGATCGCGGCTTTCATGCTGATTAATAACCTTTTTGTGAATTTTGTTTCACATGATACTTACAGCCACAGCCATGTACACCGTGAGGACTCGCTTTTTTCGAAGACATTCTCAAAAATTCCGTTGAAAAAACCCTTTAAAAAAGAATTTAAAAAAACATGAAAATAAACATTTGAAAATTAATGTTGTATTCTCCATGAGTGCTTTAATTTTAAATGTATTTTAACCATCGAGAAAAAAATCGCGGACGTCAGCTATTTTTCGAACCGTTACACTGTGATGGTCCCATTAAAGTACAGCATACACTTTTATCGAATATCTGTCAGATTAAGACTGCTAAAATCAATGAAGCATTTTAAAGGATTCTCATTAGAAATCTGTAATCTAAATTTGCTAAATGCGATTTTGGGTAGTCATACAAAGAACAAATAAAAGAATTTAAGGATGTTGAGTCCCTATGAAACATGTTAATGTTAATTGTTCAATAAATAGTTTTTTAATCGTTATGAAATTTTTACACGACCTCCTGAATACTTCATGTAAAAACATACCAAATTTTCAGAATTCTATCATCATTACTTCAACCTCCTTAAGGGTTGAAATAAAGAATTATTAAAAAATTCTGAAAATTTGGTATGTTTTTGTATGAAGTATTTAAGAGGTCGTGTTAAAATTTCACGACGATTAGGAAGCTCGTTATTAAAAAATTAACATTTTGTTAAGAACAATTTTTAAAAGAAATAAAAAAAAATTTATCAATAAACTTCGTTTTGTTTTCGTTGCTTTCAGTATATTGTAGATATTATAAAATTGAGAGGTCAAAAAAAACTCTTATTGCAAAGTTACATCAGTTTCCATAAAACAACATTTAATTTGTGAATGTTAATTGTTCAATAACGAGCTTCCTAATTGTCGTGAAATTTTTACACGACCTCTGAAATACTTCATACAAAAACATACCAAATTTTCAGAATTTTATCATCATTTGCGATTTGGGACTCAACATCCTTAAGAAAACAATTTTCATTGCTTCGCAACGGTGCAAGTTTCAACGTTATTTAAATTATCGTATGTTTGCGAATACCAGTGTGGAAAAATACATTAACTGGAAATGCTTTATTGTGGAGATTTCCGTACGAGTTCGACGTACGTTGCTTTGCAGAATATTCTCAGAGTGGTTGAATGTGAAAAAAATTACTGAACGCATCGTTTTCATAGCCGAAAGTTCTTCACCGTATTATAAAATGTATCTCGCATTCATCCTACATACATGCATGTGTGTGTGTATATATATATGCATATACGTAATGAAGAGCATTCGGTACGGCTAATGGGCTCATCAGTAAGTACGTGGAGGAGGCTCGAGAGCCAATTTCCGTCGTCCCTAACAAAAGAACGCAAAGGCTAGCAACCATATTTGGACCACAACCCGCTCCCTCATTACACGAGTGAAAGGTAATGGAGAAAATGTTGCATACGCTCCGAGGTATATTAGATATTTTTTTACCCTTCGTTTCGCCAAAAAAATTCTTTACACGTGAATTTTTGCTCTCGCTACCAGAATTCGTCGAGTCACTTTTAAAAAAAATCCATGTTTCCAATTGTCATCATTTTGTCTGAAGTCTGTACACTCAAGCTGATCCTTTGACAAGTGTAACAATTGCAAAAGAAATGGAACGAAGAAAGATTCTCGAAATACTCGCATCGATTTTGCTCACTCGAGATGTGTTTTGTATTTCGAGTGGAAAATTTCATATCTGCATCTCTGCCAATTGATTCGAGATATTCCATAAATTTGGCGAAATTATTTCTCAAAAGAGATTTTCGCGAGGGGTTCCGAGTCCTCGTTAGTCATTCCGCGACGAAATTCCTAGCGTGGGATAAATAAGTATAGAGATGGAGGTGTAGTAGTGCGGGATCTGTACACAGCACACGCGTACACTTTGCACATGGTTTTCACGAATATCCTTCTTCATCCAGCCCGTACGGAGCCCGGAAACTCGGGCATTTCTCGTCCTGCTCGGTGGTCAGAATATAGTATAGCGTATGAAATTCTGGTTGGTACGGACCGTACTTATATACCGAGCAAGGTGGAACGATAGATATATACATATATAGATAGAGAAGGAGAGAGAGAGAGAGAGAGAGAGAGAGAGAGAGAGAGAGAGAACCGCGTCTTCTCGGCGATGGGTCCATTAAGGGTTTTTGCCGCTCAGCCCTCTTCCGCACGGATCATCCCGTCCGCGTTATCGTGTACTTTTATCAGCATGACGATTTTCTCGGTTCTTGCTCCCCACGAAAATGCGAGGAGCGGACGCTCCACTGGGATACACTAACATACAGGGTGTCCCGTAAATACCACGTCATGGTTAACCCTTCGAATGCACACCTCCGTCACGAACCTCTGACTGCATATGGGGTCGATCCGACCCCAGACGTATTTCGTATCGTTGTATTTCGGTATATATGCATTTTTTCTCCTAAATACGTTTTTTGTAATCAATGATCCTTACTTTATGGCCCAACATTTATTTTTTATTTAGAAAAACTTTAGTTATTTATTTAGAAAAAATTTAGTTATTTAGAAAAACAAAACTCAATCAAACATTCGTTCAAAGTGGAAGATGCGGTGAAAGATACGTACTTGCACGAAATAGATTATATTTTTTTACTCCCAAAATATAAAGAAAAATCCTTTGAGGTTTTTAAAGAGGAAGGTTTGTAAATACGAAAAATAAGACAGCGTCGACCGTCTTTCCGAAAAGTATATTTATTCAAAGGTTTGTATTTGCGCATTTTCGGGATAATGAAAAATGGAAAAGATCGACTCCTTCGGCAGATTAATTGTTGAAAACGTATATCTTCCGCATTTTTTTTTTATTTCAATGACTTATTGTTATTCACATTTACCGCAATCGACGCATAAGTATATTCGGTGCTTGCCGCACACGGCCCACCTGCATACCGGACACTTGCTTTTAGTTTTATGAACGGCGTTCTGAATACATCATTTAGTATAGTAGCGAAAAATAAAAAATATCTATGAGAATTTTCTATCATCAGTGACTTACATGTAGTAATAAGACAGCAAATTTCCAATCAACCACCAATTCATGATCTATTGGAATGTCAAAATCTGCATTCAGTAAAAAACCCCCGGTTTTTACGATGTTGCAGTTTGCATCATTGGAGTGCAATGAATGTTCACTTTTCTTCGATTGCTTATACTTTTTCGCTGTTTTCTTTTAGGGGTGGTTTATCCCCCCCTAAAACCGTTTTTTCGCCGACAAACAAATACGTGTCTAATAGTTTTCAATGCTTCGTCACATATATGAGTTTCAACAAAATCAAAGGTGGACACTTAAGTGATGTTCCTTGCTAGGACTTGTTCAAAATTTCGCAAAATTCCCCACCTTGCATTAACTTTTAGCTGTCTTTCCGACGAATTAACATTTTACAATTGTTTTTTATATCAAACTCGTCTTGAATAGTTACTTTTTCCATTGCCTAAGAAATGGTTCCAAACAATGTTAGAGGTAGCCTAAAAATATATGTTGCCATAGTTCTTTTTGCTTGGCGTTACATCTGAGTAGAACAAAATGTGGACTATTTTTTTATAGACTCAAATGATGTATACAATTCACAAGAATGACATACAAAAGGAATCGCAGGCGAATTGTTTATTTTTAATTTTTTGAGCTTATTTTCCAAAGCGCTTCTAAGCGCCCGGAACACACGAAACAGCTTAGGGTAGTAATTTGGAGCCGTTTAGCCCAGACGTTGTACGCGAAATATACAACGACCTAACTGAAGTTCTGGTATTAAAATGCCTTTGTGGGTACACACAGAATCCAAATAAGAGCTTCACTTACGTCCTGTGGACAATAGCTCTTAAATCAGTTTTGAAACGTCAGAAGTATTTTTCGCGAAATTATGTTTTTTTTTCACCGGGAGGACGCATAATTCGCCCAGTTTTTATCCCATTGACGTGAAATTCCGACTGTAGCTTCTTGCATAGATTTCCTAAAGAAGAACACACGACTTTTGCAATTCATCAAGAATTTTCGTTTTTATGAACAAATTAAGGCGTCTCGTTGCGAAAAAAATGTATTTAAGGGGGGATTGTCTTCTTTTTTCGCAAAATTTACCGCTTTTTGGGAATTTTTTTGTGAAGAAAGTATACAACGGAAAACTTGTGAAACTTGGCATATAGTTTTATTGATCTGTTTACTACATACAAAAAAATTTTTAAACAATTTCATCAAAAAATCCGCCTCCCACCCCCCTCGACGAGCGATGGTCCTTTTTTGATGGTGTGCACGATTTCTCAAAAACTATTCAACCGATTGCCTTCAAATTTGGACAGAATGCTCAGCTGACATCCTTTTATCGTTTGATGAAGCAAAAAAGCAATACGTTTAATAGTTTTTTATTTATAACAAAAAATCGATCAACTTTTTTCGAAAAATCGATACTTCAAGTTCGAGACGTCACCAAATCGTCAATTTTTTTTTTTTCTCTTCATCGAACGATAGCTATATGTGTCTAAAGTAAAATGCTTTTTGGGTTTTTGTTGCAGGATGAACGTGAAGGCTGTAATCGTGCACACCATCAAAAAAGGACCATCGCGCGTCGAGGGGGGTGGGAGGCGGATTTTTTGATGAAATTGTTTAAAATTTTTTTTTGTATGTAGTAAACAGATCAATAAAACTATATGCCAAGTTTCACAAGTTTTCCGTTGTATACTTTCTTCACAAAAAAATTCCCAAAAAGCGGTAAATTTTGCGAAAAAAAGACAATCCCCCCTTAAAATGATGCTATTTTGCGTAAAACGATATTTTTTAAATAATCGCGTGTATTTCTCCATTAGAACTAATGCGAATGACCAATTTTTTTTTGTTCCGGGTGCTAATC
This sequence comes from Ophion costatus, assembly GCA_951751655.1. NCBI lineage: Eukaryota > Metazoa > Arthropoda > Insecta > Hymenoptera > Ichneumonidae > Ophion > Ophion costatus. The sequence continues at coordinate 46,626,018 of OX632356.1, forward strand.
TTTAAAAGTGCAGCTTCCTCCAGCAGAGCGACCAAAAGCGCTTTTAGCGCCACTATTTTGTATTTTTGTTCATAGTCATTTATTTGTATACATCGGTACATGTGGAATGAACCCTCAAAACCTTATGTAGATTGCTTTTTCGGTATTCGCAAAGAGAATTCTCCAAAAAGTCTTATTTTTCGGTGAGCCAAATAGACGTAACGCCTCAATGAAAGCAAGGTCCCTAAGACGTCCCCAAGAGGAAGCAACCATCGAGGACCATTTTGATGCCAAAAAGTATTACAAAAGAGCTAATTTGTCGAAAACTCAGTAAAAAGAACACGCAAAGTAGGGGATTATACGAAATGTTTAAAACGTCCACAAATTGCAATACTGGTGTGGTTTTGTCTTAAGGCAGAATTTGATATTCAAGTAGGTCATGATCCAATCTAGCACCTCGTTAAGTATAACGCGGTATTTAGGAGACTGCATAAATGTGTGATAGCGAATGTTCCGCCAAAAGGGAAAAAGCAGCCGAAAATGAAAAATTTATTTTTGCTCTGTTCCCGGAAGGCGTTTGGAACCCACGCAATGCGGTACCGAATTACGAGGGTTAGTTTTCGCGCGTATTTGTAAACGAATAAAGCGGTGCGCAAGGTGGGCGAAATAGCGCATGAATGCCTGAGAGCGTTTTCTCCCGTTCGGTCTCCTGTAGAAATATCTCATTCCCGCCGGTTCACCGTCATCCTTTCGTATAACGTTGGGCTTAACGAACCTCCGCCGTACCTTCTCGGGTCTCGTCCCTTCACCCTCCATAGCGAACCCGCTTTGCCCTCTGCGTTTTCCTCGGCCTCGGAACGGAGGTGTTTAATTGGCTCAATTACCGCACCTCAGATTCGAACTAATTACACACTTGCGTGCGTGTAATCGCCCAAACGGGTGTACAGATGTTCCGATACGTAGTGGAGAGGACGTACAATTATGGTGTTGAAGTTTGCATCGTTGGAAGGCGAACCTTGTTCTTGAATTCATCACTTTTTATTTTTGTTATCTGGAATTTTCTTTTTGCTGTTTTTCATCACAAATGTTTAATAAACATTCTCAAAAATGTTGCGGTAAATGTTGCTAAATGTACCAAAAAAATACGGGATAGCGAAAGCAAATTATTTTTGTTGCACTCCTACACGGAGAGAATTAAAAAGTAATTTTTGTGGCGAATTTCACGGTAAAAATTACCGTGATATATTTCAATGTGGTGACAAGTGAGAAAAACATAATAATTCGTATGCGTCAAGTTTTTTTTAACTCACGTTACAGAAAATTTCAAATACGTAGTTCAAATTTTACTATACAAGAAGGGTAAAAATTGGAGACAGTAAAATTTAGTATGTATGTTCGAAAATTTACCTACTGTCGGTTAAAAATTACCAACCGCGCCGTACGTTATTTTTACGGTGCTGCACAGTAAAATTTACCTGCGTCAACCTCGGAAGAAAAATTCCCTATAAGTGAGTCAGAGATGTGTGCGGCCGTGTAGATGACAAGATAGCTTTGAGGATTCGGCTTCGATCCGGCCAGTGAAGGTTATTCCAAAGTCAACAGTGGAATTAGACGATGTTTACGTTTCGGCCCTCTGGTTCGGGTCCTCTTCAGAAATTTTATTTTTCTGTATATAATATGATACACATTTTGTCATAATAATGTTTGTTTTGTCATAATAATGTAAAAACATTATTATGACAAAATGTGTATCATATTATATACAGAAAAATAAAATTTCTGAAGAGGACCCGAACCAGAGGGCCGAAACGTAAACATCTTCTAATTCCACTGTTGACTTTGGAATAACCTTCACTGGCCGGATCGAAGCCGAATCCTCAAATACAATTCCCTATAAGGCTGGTAAAATTTAAATTCTTCGATTGAAGAAATCCTAAGTAAAATGTATTTTTTCTTCAAAAATTGGTGCTATAATAATCATAATAATAACCGAAATAACAATAACCATAATAATAATAATGAATATTATTTACTATTGAAAAATTGGTACAAATTAATGCTGTTTGTTTTTTGTTGTGAACATTTTTTTCTTCCATATAAATTGGTATAGTCAACAAACGGATAAGGAGACAAATTTAATCATTAGAATTTATTTTTCGTTTAATACTAACATTTATTTATAATACATTTTGTACCATCGTAGGCTCGAGTGATGTAACTAATTTGCGCACATATTACTTCATCATTTAACACGATCGTTACCTGTCACTTTCTCGCAGCGAGACACTGCATGTGACTGAGGCTTCAGGCTAAACTGAACCGGCAATGTACGCAGTTTAGACGAAATTTTTTTGGGAAGTCCCATCGTGCTATAAAGAAATCGCGCTCCCCTACTTACCCCCACCACCATACCATTCTGAAGTGAAAGGAATGAAGGGGAATTTTTACAATGCAGTGCCTCAAAATTCCCGTACCGTACCGCACGATAATTTTAACCAAGCGCGCACGATAATTTTTACCGAGAGCACAATACATTTTCCTGTAACATTCATTAAATTTTATAATAAATCTTAAAATAACTTTTATAAAGACGATACTTTTTTATAGACATTTCTGAAAGGCATAAAATACTAAAATGCACAGTAAAATTTCGCTGATATTATATATTATTCAAAATTAAGTTTTGCGTATTTTGTTACACATCGAAATTTACTAGAAAATCTGGTAAAATTTTCTATCTGAAGAAGAAATTTTATTTTATTTTCGTGAAAATCTGTGTTCTATCCAACAATAATAAGCGAAGTTTCAGGGTTGTCATCTGGTTACCGTTACTGCACGGTAATTTTTAACATTTAATTCTCTCCGTGTACGATTCTAACTTCAATGCTAAGATTTTTGATACACATATGTAATGGGTTTCTTGTTGTTTGAAGGAGAAGGAAATTGTCACTGAACATTGAACACTGTCAATTAGGGTAGGAATAATTCGTCGATTGTTTTTTATTTGATTTATCATTGATTATACGTCATAAGCTGTGATAAAGTTTTAGCAAAAAAAAACATTTAGCTGATTAAATACGATTAAAAATACATGCTTTTAAATTTAAACAATCCCCTGGAAGATATGACAGTCCCCTGTCACGTATTTTCACAAAATCGTCCATAAGTTACCAAATAAGGAGAATGTTTAATTTATTACTGCCTTCCGTCATACATCCTTTGTTTTTCATTTTTCAGCAAAAACCTGCGTAGGGCAGCATTGTACATGGGCTACTTTCCAATTAGTAGAGAAACACCCATTAATGACATTCATTTTCTTATCAAACTTCATCAAACACGCGTTTGCATGTGCAGGTCTCTAACTTTTGATTTGGCGGTCGAGGGAGGCGGGAGGTGGTTGATCGACTGCCCGCTTTCTCCCTCCCTTCAGCGAGAAGGGATTCGCATATACATTGGGTCGGAATTCCATGAATGCGAAATGTAATCCCTACCGCGCGGGACCAAAGCGAGCCAAAAGTTTGTATATTTCAATCGCATTTCGCAGTAACAAACTGCGAGCGTAGCAAAAGAGCGCAGAGTGTGAGTCGAAGGGTATAAAAGGGTGAAAAAATTCTCGAGCTGTGCTCGCGCAAGCGCATGTACGATGAGCGCGATATATTTCTCGTCCGAGAAGAATCGCGCGTCGTCCTGAAAGTGCGCGCGCGGGCGGATAAAGCTCAAAAAGTTTCGCGCCCTGTCGCGATTGGGAAATCTCACCAGCGCGCCAGATATTTTTCAGACCGATAGCGTAAGAGAATCCATGAAAAATACGAGACCTTTTTTTTTGTCATGTCTGCGCGAAAACGAGAAACTTTTCTGATAAATGACCCGAGTTCGAGGTCGAATTCGCGTGTGTGGGTGGGGGAGGGGGGTGATCTGGAAATTCCCATGTAGGAACGTGACGGTGTTCGTTGGTGATGTATTTGCGAGATTGCGTACCAACGATCGATTCTCTGCGGACAGTGAGAAATATTGCAATACATCGAGGGGTTTTTCCCATATATGTAAACGTAATTATATTAAAAATTGTATCTTCTTGCTTTTTTAAGGGCTTGCGCTTAGGTGAAATATTTAAGAATATCGTTTTTTTTAGTTTCCGATGGATTCTGAAAGTATAGCATTTCGAAAATAATCTTTAAAAATGTCGAGTCGATCTGTTAAAAATTGAGGGAGCTCAGGCGTTTATAAATAGGTTCCGCGAACCGGCGAACTTTGTACGCGTTTTTTTCAAAATGACTTTTTTTACAATCGATCACCACGATATTGCAAACATGAATGCATCGATCAACGTCAAATTTTACATTTTTTTTTCTTTTACATATCAAAAAGCAGTGCGTGAATGATGGCATTTTTTTCGATGGATAGTTTTTTTTTTAACTGCGGAGGTAGAATATTTTTTGTCCGAAAATCGATACAGTTCCTTTGGAATGCAGCTATTTTTTTCAAAAATCGATATTTTATTAAATCCATCGCACTAGATAAGTTTATGCTAGAACCAAATTGCGTTTGATTTTGGTTATTTCGGATGATTTGTTTCAAACAACGATCTGCACAAACCATTGTATATACCGCATTTATATTTTCAAATGCAATAAATGTATAAGATACTTGAAAACATACTCTTTAATTGCAAAAAATTGAAATCTGCACACATTTCGTTGGGGCCCGTTTGAAGTTCCGAACTTTGAATGCTCCGACAGTTTAAAGTTCCGAATTTTGAATGCTCCGACGGTGTAAAATTCCGAATTTTAATGATCCGAAATTGAAGACGGGGCCGGGTTCAAATTACGAACTGTGAATTATCAGAACGCTCAAAACTCTGAAAGAATACTATCCCGAAAGACCGAAATTCCGAAAATACAAATATTGACAGTCAACTATGATGTAGAACGTATAACATTATCTACATATATTTGAAAACTGACATAAAATCACTTCTTGATAAAAAAATCTTGAAATAAATCGTCCATTCACTGGAAATTTTCGAAACTTTTAAAACTTCAATAGCCAAATTATTTTGACGGTGTTCAGATTTCGGAGTTTTGCTCTTTCTTATAAAATTCTTTCGGAGTTTTGATCTTTCGTGATAGTATTTTTTCGGGATTTTGAGCATTCTGATCATCCGAAATTCAAAATATCAACCCGGCCCCGTTTTGTTCGAAATGATTCACGGTACTTTCTCTTTTTGTCTGGCCACGCGCTAGGCGGAACCCTTCAATACTTCTCTTTTATAGGTCCAAAAGTTTTTATCGTTACAGTTGGAAATCGAACGATAAGTTATTCTTCTTTGAATTATTTCGTTATTTTTTTTACCTATCCAAATATAGAAGTCATTTTATTATTTTTGTATTTTTCTTATCATTCAAAATTCGTGGCGCACATAATGAGTCTGATGTAGTTTCCAAAATTACGGATTATATACTATAAATTGGTTTTTCTCATACAAATAAATGAGAGTTGTCGGTGCCTTTTTTAAATACCTCTTTTTTGCGATACGGAAGTTGCCATTGTTGAATTTGGCAATCGAACGATAATGTTCATCATTATTATTTTTTCGTCATTTCGTTTTTTTATTAATTGAAAACTAATTTTATTTTAGTATTTCGTTATTTTTCTGTATATTCAAAATTTGTGACACGCAGAATGAGCCTGGTGTAGTTTCGCAAAATTATGCACCTGCGCATTCAAAGGTGTGCATGATATATGACCCGTTTTTTGTTTCATATACAAAAACGTAATTACATTAAAATTATATCTTCTCGCGTACGTTTTTCCATAACTTTTTTGTATGGTGTCAAAATGAAAACTGATACTAGTTGCAGTTCGATAGATTTATTTGCTCTTGAAAATCGAACGATAATTATTATTTTATTTCATCATTTCGTCATGTTTTTACTAATCCGAATACAATTTTATTTTATGATTTTGTTATTTTTCACCGTACTCGATTCATTTTTTATTTTCTCATGTTTCGAACCACACAAAATCATGGTATACAGAATGAGCCTTGTGTATTTTCGAAAATTGTTCATTGCCGATACGTGACAGAAAAGCCAAGTATTCTGAATGGAGCAACACTTTAATGGTCACGTTTCCAATTTTCATTCAAATTTACAAGGTACACGCGTGAGTTTTTTCTCGATATTCGAGGCAAGTATTTTTCGTCCTCCAGTATGTTTGAAAAAAGAAAACTTTTCGTGAGAAAAGTAACCGAGATCCGAGATTCTTCGAATTTGCAATCAACTGAGTCACTCGGATGCGAGAGTAGTTTTTAATGACAGTGCGCGGCGTTCTCGCGCGTACTTACAAAAGCGAAGAACTTCAAACTCGGCTGTTTGGGTTTCGGGAGTTTTGGTATCACGATTCCCCATTTGTAAGCGCGCTTGTCTCAGCTGTTTTCTAGACTCTGTCTCAGCAATCGGGAAACTTTAATCTCACGTGGTAGTTTGTGCTTTGGGAATGGATGAATAGAAATACATATACAGGGTGGCTGAAAAAGTGACATCCAAAAGGGGAACCTATATGCCTCGTATCAATATCAATCCAAACCACCCCCATGTATGTTCTACGATCGTTTTTAGTTTTTGAGAAAAGAAAACATTTCTTTTTCCACGTTTTCCTGTAGCATAGGTTTTAATTTTGTTTCTCTTTTGCGTATGTGCTTTCCTCTCGGAAGTTTTTGAAATCAATTGGGAGACGTTTGGACTAGAATAAGTATTTTTTTTATTATCCGAACTTGAGTGACCGATGCTCTCAATCGTTTTTTAACCCTTGATCAAAATCTAAGGCTTTTACGTTCGTGTTTAGTTGTTTGTTTATCTATTGCTCAACAGAGCACTTCATAACAACGACCCAAGTAAAAAAAACGCGAAGAAAGTACATAGACAAACAATAAGAAAAAAATTCTTTTTTCCCGAAAACTAAGAAAGATCGTGTAACATACATGGGGGTGATGCGGATAGGTATTGATATGAGGCATCTAGTTTTTCGTTTTGGACGTCACTTTTCGGACCACCCTGTAGATATATATATATATATATATATATATAGTATGAGTACAGTCCTAGAAGTTAAATATCTTGAAAATCAACTTTTCCATTTGTATATATATATATATATATATGTATACGTACACATACAAGCATATGCTTTATCTCTCTGTCCCCATATAGGGACAAACTTCCGGTTTTCGAGTCTTCCATTCTTTGGAGCCCGAAGCCCGGAAGTGTGCACTCTCGGATATTGAACATACTCTCGCAGACTTCTCGACATAAGTTTGCTTAGCTTCTCCTCAGCCCTTCGGTTCATACTTTTGAATGGCTTCGCAAGTTTGGTTTTTTGCCACGTGCGAAGCAAAAGCAGCTAAAACTATATATATATATCTACACAAGATATCGATTTACATTTGAGTGTGGTCGTGGTGAAATTTATCGTTTTGTTTATCGTGTACCAGGGTATTTGTGCGCGCAAATCTACAGAGCATTCGCGAAAAATCTGAAAGCGTTTATTGGTTTCGTAATTGACAGGGATATATAGCGTTTGAGATTATATCTTTACTAAAAAAAACGCCTCCATATTTTTGGTCCTTCGTTTTTTAAAATTTCGATAAATTTCGAAAAATCGTTGTATTCCAACGACGCAGACTTCACACCTATCAGTTCAGTTCTCATCAAGAAATCGAAACTCGGCTTCATAACTGGATCGCTCCAAAGCCACCGAACTCCTAGCAGCGTGGAATCCGTTTTGGCACAAAAGATGGTCAAAGGTTGTAGCTTCCCATAGATCATATTTTGATTCAAGTAAAAATGATTCGTTATGATTCGAACCAACGAGTTATTCCACCAAAAAATTCGAAAAGCCATACTTTGTAAACCCAATAAGATTTTCAGAGTGGACCTGCAAGACCATTTTTTTCAAATCCTTTCTCCGAGGATTGACCCAATTGTTCAATAAGCTCACGGAGCTCGTTTCGTCGTGAAGGTTTTTCATCGGGAGCGCTGAGCGGGCACGAGGCAGTGCTAGGTCAGCATAAAACGTTGCGATAATACTATTCGAGGGGAGTGCATGCCCGTTAATGTCGTGCACACATACACGTATCTGTACGCTAGTAGGTATACATATATTGAATTTTCACCAGTGGACTTCGTTACCGAACGAAGTACTTCGGGGTCCCTTCGGGCAATTTGTAAAACAATGCCGTCGCTATAAATGGCTTCCCTCTATTTCCCATAAAAATTACACGACGATAAAAGATAAAACGTTACGTGTTGCTGTATAATTAAAAAGGGTAAAAGTCTCGTTGTTTGGTTTGTTCGTTAACTTTGTACACAATATATAGTGCTCGGTAAGACGTGTATGTAGCTCTTGCGCTCCGTATTATCGTGTACTCTTTAATGATTTTATGGCTCTCCTTTTATCGCTCTATACGTGCAAGCGTGTATTTTGGGGTAGCGTTTGTTGCACACGAGCGATAAATGAGGTTTTCCGCGATGTGCGGCGCACACGATCCCGCCATCGCGTCAAAGCCCTACGGCTAATTTTTTTAAATACGACTCGTGTGCGGCTCTTATGGTCGGTTGTTCACGATGGCTGGCAATATCCGTCGTGGAAAATGGCCGCCCGCGTTCGAAAAAAGATAACGAAATTCAGTGGTAAAAGGTAAAGGCAACATTTGAAAACAGTAGATCGAGGAGAAAAGCGTCAATAGCGGGAATGGCGAGTGCGCGGTAGACTACAGAGCGCCGTTTTTGGTGGGGACGTTTTGTATTAACATTAATGTGATATGGATATAGATGACACATATATTGATCAGTAACATATTGACGATATCAATATATCATTGATTATAATATAATAGGAAATAACGAGGTAAAAAATAATAATAGCTTTCTATTCATATGTATGGGGAGGTTGAATATTATTATTATTGTTAGCAGTGAAGTTGTTGGTGAGCTAAATCAATAGTAGTAACAATAAAACTAGCGATAATCATCATACTAGCTATAATATAGAGTGTAATGTATAGCCTGCATAATAAATGACATTGTACCGTGCATGAATTGTCGTAGGGATGCAATTCCTGCATAGGAATGCATTCCTCTTGCCCTCACTTCCTGATAGGAATCCAATGGGGTATTGCTTTGAACTCCTGTACTAAAACGTCATGCTCGTATATTGGATTATAATCGGGATTCTCCATCGGAATCCAACGTACGGATCCGATTTGAATCCTAAAGGATTCCCACGTTATTGAACCGAATTCAACAAGAATCTCGATGGATCCCATCGCATTATGTACTTCGAACTTTCTAAATGAAATGTTTAGATATACAATATGATTGGTTCTTAAGAAAGTATTGATCTTATCTTAAAAAAGTACTTGTTAAAAAAAGTATATCTTGAAAATCGATTTGTATCGTATCACTGAAAACCTACTGTAATTATCGTTTGTAATTCACTTGACTGCACTCTGACATAATATCACCACACACGTACACGTTCATGAAGCGTGCAGGTTATGTTACATCACGCCAAGTTTTTTCTTGTGACTTTTCACATGTTTTCAATTCGAACGTGGTAAGGATTCTTAAACGGCGTTCATCGCGGAAGAGTGCATAATCCAAATGATTCCCAATGGGCACTCCCTATCCGCGATGTCCCTAACACTGTCCTATAGAGATGTGGGTGCATCTTGCGACTCCCCAATAAATTTGTGTGCGAGATCACAGAAGGATATTTTTTCGCGAGATTCAACCAATTCCGGTTAAGAATTTCAAAAAAAAAATGCTCTAATGGTATCAATCGGGAAATAAGACGGAATTCACTTATTGTTAGATTCCAATGTGGGCTCCCTACGTGTGGTATTCCCGTCAAATCCCTATACGGACGTGGTATGTTCTGGGGAGTCACCAACAAATTTCTGCTCGGGGTATAATAATAAATAAGCAGTATATATTATATGACTAAGGGATCATCACGGAGTAAAATTTTCAAAAAATCGTTTTGTAAGCTTTATCCGATAGTACAGACGGTTGTAATCATGCTGTTGAATTTTTTAGGCAGAATTGTTCTGGTTGCTACGGCCTTTTTCAGAAACAGATTTCAAAACGGTGTACACTCTTAAAGGAGACGTTTTCAAGCGTTTCGTCACAAATTTTGACACGGCATTCTTGACGATATTCATTATCAAGCTATGAAAGTTTTTTTTTTAACTTAACATTTTTCTTAACGAAAAACTGTTGAAAAGGTAGGCGAAATTCGGAACGTTTTTCAAATCACCGCCATTTTGTCAATTTTGATGTTTAAAACACTTCCATAGCAACGTAGCGGCTTTCATACTGATTAATAAACTTTTTAGGACGTTTGTTTTAGATCATATTTGGGGCCATAACCGTGTACACCGTGAGGACTCCTTTTTTCAAAGACAATTTCAACCATTAAGAAAATGTAAACGAAATTATTGTCTGTTCTTCATGAGTGCTTTGATTTGACATAAAAAAAATCAGACTGATAAGCGTATTTTAACTATCAAAAAAAAAAATCGCGAAAATCAACTTTTTTTCGACCCGTTACACTGTGATGATCCCTAAACACTATTAGGGTTGTCCGTCGACTACCGAACGGTAGCGATTTTATCGATTTTCGATGGTTATGAAGTTTTCACCGTTCGAACGCAACAATTTTTTTCCATCCTTTTTGCTATCCGAAATATTTCTTCACCTATTTAGAATGCTAAAGTTAGAAAAGACCTAAAAAAAAACGTTCCTGTGATCGTCGCAGTTCAAAAATGCCAAGAAGTTTAAACGATAATGCGTTGATGGTTCGAAAAAATGAGTTTCCGTAGCGTTCCGACGATGAAAACTTAAACATCATGATTTTCCTACAGTGAAAAAAATTGAAACACGGTGAAAATGTTGCCACCTGGTATGGGCACAAGTTTTCCGCAGTTTCCCTGTGCCCCTGTGAAAATGTGATACAGTAGTGTATTCGGGAACCAAGTGGACTGCGGAAGATACTCCGGGGATGCTCTCTCAGGAACCAAAAATAGCGAAGTGACAAGTGAGGGGTAAAACGTGAAAGGAATGGGATCGTAAAAGCTTAGGTGCGGCCAATCACTGCGCCCCTTATTTTACACGGTCACCTTTCAGACCTCCTATGTGGGTGTAGCGAGGCAGGCTCGAGGCACTTTATAAAAGGACGCGGATCCTTTGGGTCAATATCTGCTTCACGATGGAAGTCTATGCTTCCTTGTTTCTCTAATGCGATAACGGACAAGAGCCTCGGGCAGGTATGTATAGAGCGTGACATAAAAGTAGGGAATTGCGAGGAGCGAGGCTGCACATCCTTTCACCCATCACTGAGTATAGGAATGGAATATATATATATATATATATATATATATATATATATATATATATATATATGTTTATATGTGTGTGTGTGTGTGTGCATACACACATACAGATAAAATAGCATAAAAATGAAACGAGCGTCCAGTTGCTGCTTTTATTGCTCGGTAAGCTCGTACAAACCGCGAGACTAACACTTCCCATTGATATCGCAGACTGTCACACAGTCAACTGTGGGCCAGTAAAAAAAACGACCAGCGATAGAATTGTTTAGCATTTTTCTTTCCGAGGTCGCTTTTCCGTAACGTTTTTCCTCTTTCTCTGCAATAAGCATTTGCAATTCTTATAGTTCTCCATTTATACGAGGACTATAAGAGGACATTCATTAATTTATCATCGTAAGCACTGATGTAGATAGTTCTGGCAACAGGTCAGGTTGATCTGCTTATTTTGCTTCGAATAGTTGGCAGTAATCGATGAGAAAAATATGAGCAACGAAAATTTGATATATTCCAAAAGGTGCATTCTTGATGCACTATGCACTTCGTCGAATCCGGTGCTACGATACTTTGCAGAATTCATGAAGTTGAAGTGAAGTTGAAGTTGAAGTCGAATTCATTGCTGGGGGGCAATGATAGCGATTTTTTTTTCTTTTCAAATTTCTTTTACTAAATTTTAGTAACGAAAATAGCTTCGTCATTTTTCAAGATGCATCTTTGATCAGCACTGGAAATCTGGACTTTTTTCGATCTAGCTATAATCATAACCCTAGGTATAATTATTCGATTTTCAATTTAAAAACAACCACAATTTTCGTACTTGCGCTCCCTATCGTTGCGCGTAGCCGTTTCTTTTAAATTTAGTATCTATTAAGCCCCCTAATATAATTAAAATTTTCGCCACAATTACGCTTTTTTCGAATACCGGCCGCTTTGTGAACTTTTTTTGTTCGTAGAAAGGGCTAGGTAGAATGAGAACTAGATTTATATAGATTATAAAAGTTCTTTATTTTTTTTTCAGACAAATTATCGTCAAGTTATTAATCTGGCCGTTGAACCGGAACTTTTCTGCACAGGCTCTATTGGACCTCAATAGAATTGTTGATTTTTCATTTTTCCAAATAAAAATTCACACGAATTAAGTTAAACCTATGCTCAATAACAGACTTTTTTCCCAAATCCCACGTAAATAATCCAGTGACCAAAAAAAAAATCCAAAAAACGACCGTTTTCGGCTCATCACAGTTGTGCCTTCCCCTAAAACGGCTATGGACGCAACGGAAGTTAGGTTAGGTTAGCGTAGTGTGGGTAGGCAGCAATAGGAGAGGGGTGAATTGGAACGGGTAATACGTAAATGCCCGCAAGGATATACGTTGGAACTCAGGAATAGGAATAAGAAAAAGAAAATATAAAAAAGAATTTTCGTTGCATTCCAACTATGCAAACGTTAAATCCACCGCAATTTAAACAAAGCTCTTATTTTCCCGATGCAAATGGGTGGTTTGTCCAGACCGAAAAAATCCCGACAAAAAGCGATCAATTTTTTAAAAATAAAATGATCAAATAACATCCGTTGGTAACCAAAAATAAATAGCCTAGCCAAAGAGGAATACTGAAAAAATACCCGAAGAAATAATCTTTTCCTACCATCAGTTTGCGGTCGTCCGGTTCAATATTTTTACATATCCTCCACCCAATCGATAAAGTTACAACCCATCCCAAACAAATTTGTAGTTGATTAAATCTACACCCCCCCCCCCCCCCCACACACACACATCTGGATAAAAAATTGAACCGTATACGTGTAATTCCGTATACTCGTCCGCCGCATGCTCGTAAGCCTCGGAATACAGAGGTGGATGAAGTTCATAGAGGCGTGTGGGTTTCTGGTATGGTTATCTGGTGGAATCCGTCGATTTTATAGATCGGATGAACAGCATGTTTGTGAATCCCTTTCTCGCACGTTCCGCGGTCGGGAAAATTACGCTGGAGCTTGCGTGGGATAAGTTTTAATTCCTAGAGTGCTTTCTCTTTGCGACTGGGGCGAGGAGCTGAATATTTTCTCAATGTTAATTATAAGCAAACGGAGACGAATTCGACTCGCGGTCTTGCAATTAAAATGAATTGGAAGATCTGCCGAGTCCCTTGATTTCATTTTCAAGTCCAAAAGGAAAATCCAAATGCCTCGTATCAATAATTATCCGAATAGTCTGGAAGTATCTTCTACGATCTTTCTTAGTTTTCGAGAAGAACGCATTTTTTTCGAGTTTTTCCTTAACGCAGGAGTTTATTTTTTCCTCTATTGTGTATGTACTTCTCTGTTATAAAACTTTTTAAAAACAATTGGGAGCCATTTTAACTAATCTAAGTATTTTTGATCCTATCAAACTTATTTTTAACGCTTCAGATCAAAATCCAGGACGTTTACGTTAGTTTTTAATTAATCATTTATTAATTGCGAGAAAAGTACACAAACAAAACGAAAAAAAAATTACCTGCTTTTTTCTCGAAACCTGAAAAAGATCGTAGAACATACGTGGGGGGGATTCGGATAGGTATTGACACGAGGCATTTAGATTTTCCTTTTAGACGTCACTTTTCGGGCTAGCCTGTACGTTGTTAGTATATATATAGACGAACGGGGCCCTCAACTTCGGCATCATTGAAATTATTTATTCATTTGTTTGTTGATAATAATTATCTGCACAGAAAATTTCTGCTAATTCGAAAATCATAAACAACCCCCGATTACTCGTGGATTTTTGTTAGTTTGTTCGTTTTTCCCGTTTGTTAGTTTAATTTTCACATTTTTCCATTTTTTTGTTTGATGCTATGTATATTGTAATTCCCAGGAACTACGTCGGGTAACGAAGCTACGTTTCTGTCAACGATTTATTGAAATCGATTGAGTGACCAAATTACAAGCAGGGAAAATGTACAGACTTTTTTCGAGGGGTGGTTTCACCCCTTAAAACCGTTTTTCCGCCGATAAAAAAAATACGTATCGTTTACTTTTCGGTGCTTTATGACGTATCCAAATTTCAACAAAATCGAAGGGTGTCACCTGAGGGATGTTCCTTGTTAGTTACTATATTGTCCATTCATATCATTTGTAGAAATGGCATGTGAAAAACCAAAACCACATGATTTTTTTTTTTAATACCACAAAGCCCGAAATCTCGAAAACCTTAGGACTTTTACTAAATCGAAATTCTAGCATATAGTAGGACATGATCTAACCTATCGACAATTGCAGGATTATTCATTTATAACACGACACCCCGTATATGGAGCGTACATCGTTCATAACCTACTTTTCGTCGCGAGGTTTTCCGAGCTCGCGCAATCTCTCAGAATCGTATCCCGTCGAGTCTCGCGAAAATTGTAGCAAACACGCCCGAATAATTCCTAAGTCGCGGTCATGCAGCCCTCGAGGCGACCTAGTAACGTGTGCCTTCTTCGCAAATTCGAGAAAAAAAACCCTTTCCGTGGTTGATACTTTTTTATGTTCAACTGTCATCTCTCGATAAGGGTGGGGTCCGGTAGTTAGAAATCATCCTATTTTTTGGGAGCTCATTTAGGATTAGTCTATCCATAACGCCAATAAAAAAGTTGTCACCCCTCAGTACCATGGGAGATGCGATTTTTTTTCAACTTTCATCCCCTATTGAGGGGGGTTCATTTGAAAAGGGTAATACGTAAAAAGCCACAAGAAACGTGGGTTGAAACTCGGAAAATGAAATGAAAATATACACATATATACATATACATAAAAAAGCACCTGGGCTTCGTTAAAAAAGTAGTTTTCCTAGCCCGCTTCATCTTATACTTCCCGATCACATTTCGTCCCATCATGCTAATGGTTTTTTCTCCATCAAAGGTTGAGCGTTACCGGGCGTTCATTTTTCACGGAGATATTGACTCGATGCTTCCTTACGGAAAAGATTCCTCGACGTGGACGATGGAGAAGATAATCATTGGTGTATGTGTATATGTACGTGTGTGTAGAGATTGAAGAACGAAAATTCATCTCCCTTCCGGTGTGCTTCAATCTTATGGTTAGGGTGCAGTCGTCGATTTAGTGAGCTGCGTAAAAAGTCGTTGCAGCTATATGGATTTCGCAGACGTAGGCTAACCCCCTTATTACTGCGGAATTTAATTTCCCCAATGGCGCACGTTCCTTCTCTCTCTCTCTTGCTCTTTCCCTCTTTCTCTCTTTCTCGAAATGCAATTGAAGCAGCGAAGAATTCAATTTCGCCCAGGGGGTCTCTCGCGAAAAGATATAGGTAGCGTAAGCAGCACGAGAAGTAAAGAAATATACGAATAAATGGGATTTCACGTTAACTGTAGACGCAGAAAGCAAAAAACAGAACCGTTGGCCAAATGCGTGATCGAGAAATGTAAAAAAAAAAAACGGCTATGAATTTAGTCATAAAGAAATCTCATTAATTTCAATCAAGCTTTTTCTGCTTCCATCAGACGTATAATTAATCTCCCGCAGTACATGTGTAGATATATACCGGCACACACGGATTTTTATACACGCAAGGTTTGTGTATCGTTTCATTTCCTCCATAGCCAAAACTATGTATTGCTGTACCACGTTACATAATGTACAGTAACGTCAACTGGTTAGACTCGCCCTTTGCGTGCACAACGTCAGGGTACTCTCAGACTAGCCGGGATCGATGAGTCAACGTCGTGAGAGGGTTTGTTGTTGTGTGTGTGTGTGTGTGGTATATACATATATGGGCAAAGGACATTTTGAGCCCGTTACATCTATGTAATGTTGGCCATCAGAAAATCTGGGCGTTTTGAGGATGGTTCTAGAATTTTTTAAAAACATTTAGCTGATTTTGTGATATTAGGCTGATCAGGATTTTGTAGATATTAGGCTTTACATAATGGATGCTTCCACACATTGGGTGGTTGCATATGAAACCACCCATTTTAGAGCGAAAGAAAAAATAGGGGTTCGGTAGAAAATGGATAAACTGGTTGATTCAAAGTGGTTTATTCATTGATCAACTGTCCAGTTGATGGGCAACGTTGATGGGCTTGATAGCACACCAAGAGAGACAGACAAGCTTGGTCCATCTTTCGATCAACGATACTATTTCACACTGGAAGAATTCGGGTTGTTTAGAGGAAATCCAATCATCAAGCCATTTTTGGTCTTCTTCGTACGAGGTGAAGCGCTGAGCCGCAAGCGCTGACTGCATCGACCGGAACCAATTCGGATCGAAGCGAGCGGAGGCTGGGGAATATGGCGGGTGAGGTAGAATTACCCAGTTCACTCCTAGGTTATTCTTAACCGGTTGAGCAAGATGCCGCTTGGCGTTGTCTTGCTGCAGAATCAAGTCATCCTGGCGATTTTCTCGTTCCGGCCTCTTCTCGCGCAGAGCTCGCTTCAAACGCAACAACTGCAGCCGATAATGATCTTCAGGTTTCCGACGGTTTCAGCCGCTCCTGATACGCGTGATCCCTCTTTTGGGGGGTATTTTGCGGTCCGTGATGTCCGTAGAGAAATCACCACTTTAGAAGCGACGAAGCCACTCTTTGCGTGTGATGCTCGATGCAGCATATACGACATAGATTTCCTCTAGGATACGATGCGCTACGCAACCGATGTCTTCGCCAGGAAATAATGGAGCATAACAAGCAATTGGAGCCAATATGACTTATTTGGAACCAAACTTGCCATTGTCAAGACAATTGAGGTAGATGATGTTACCGTATCGCACAAATGTCACTTATGTCGTATTAACAGGACTCAACGGACCTATCATCATGTGTACTGCCAACTACGGATTCGAGAAAGTAGTGTACGTAACGCCATCTAGTGCCAGCGGGCGATATGATATGCAACCATATCTACCTACATATTTATGTACAAAAGGTATTCTATGGTGAACTTATTCGTCGATTACTGTATACTCCATTAGTGTTTGAATAAATGAACAGCTACTGTCCCTGACGAGTTGTCATTCCGACATATAAGCAAATTTGATTGAGGCTTTTGCGCCTTCTTATAACATTGGAAAGAATAACGTTTTTAAATCAGGCTATGCCTATACGTGTCAAGGAGATTCCGGTGTCTCGATTGTCACTGCAGTTGCAGCTAAAAATGTGCATTGGTTTATGAATTATCAACGGACCAAGATCGCACATCTGACCCACCATATGTGTAACGATCCAATGTCCCAAAAATAGGCGGGCAAAGTCAATAATTAATTTTAAATTTCGAGTACTATTTCATGACGTGCCACACGTTAACGGATTCCATCAGTCTACTTTTTTCTTCGCACCTGGTGATTCACGCGATCGACGCTCCACCAGCAGAACCCCAATTATGGGTGAATTATGGATGCATGTTCTAACGCGGAATGCGCCAGATACGTACACGCAATGCACATAGTAGATCTCTGCGCTTAAGTGGCGGACGGCCATATCGAATATTCGCACATGGATCATCTCCGTCTCTGCATATACGCCCACGTGTATTTCCTGGTCGTTCAACGAAATTCTAGAGCGGCCTGGACATGCACGGGGAGCGCGGAAATCTCCGGGAATTATGTGGAACTATCGATACATAATGTCGACATGTACGAACGTAGCTGGCTTGAGTTGCGAGCAAAACATAATGCAAAGGAGAATCGAGGAGAGCACGTTTCGTACTCGCGAAGCACTCATTGTTCGTTGAAGAACATTGAACAATGCTGCACTCGCCTACCGATACTACCGATCGCTCGACAAATATATATCAGGTCGACGAAAAGAACGAGCACTTCCGGTTGAACTCTGGACTGACATTCCAAAGGCCCTGGAAACGAAATCGGCCCCGGAATTAATGGACTTCTCGAAATGATTGTTTCGCGAAGTTGGTGGTTTAGAACCCAACTTAAAAATAGTAGGTCCGGACTGAATAAGAAGTGGGTCAGTGGGGTGAAAAGGTAGCGGAAAAAGCTGAGTGTTAGGTGGGAAAATTGCCGGAAACGTCTAAGGACCCGATGTATGAGGGAGACCTTGCCCATCAGGGCAAGATAGGTGCCCTTACGAACTGACCTAGATCGTATGGTGACATAATTAAATTATACGACTAAACCCCTTTGCTATACGTTATGCTTGCAATTTTTAAATGAATATTTTCGAAAACTAAATTCGCGTCGAGGAATCACGTACCTCCAGCATTTGAAAATCGGTTTTTTGCTGTTCATTATTCGATCAACTCTAACGCGTTTTTAAACAAACATTGGTCCGTAATTTCAATTAGGGACGGATTTATGAGGGCCAATAGGGCCGCACGCGTGAAGTGACTGGCCGGACGCAAGTAGGTGCACACGCTTTTTTTTCGAAACTTAAGTTTTCGAGACGGTCTGCACCATAACTCGAACAGTTTTTCATATTTTTTAATGCTGTTTTTTTAATCTTTGGAAATAGATTTCCTACAGCCCTTCGAGATATTCTTATTTTATTTGTTACTCAGAACATTTCATACAGCCATTTACGTTGCGAAATATCATACGAAAAGAAAGTTTTGATTTTAAGGCGTGATGAATGGCTTTTTTCGAAATTCAAAAATACGCCTCGACAAACTATACCCACAACATTACTTTACAGGAATCATCATGAGTTTTTCAGATCCCTTAAACCATAAGGCAATTGTCATGCAGACCATTGGAATGTTTATTTTCGTAAAAGGCCTGAGCAACGTACACAAAGACAAATAATTCATTGTCAAATGGAATAAAATAAAAAATCCATGCCGTCAAGGTACCAAGAAATGATAAATGGATCGATACTTGATAATGATAAATATTTTTCCAGATCTTTGACGATCTACCCTTGAAAAAAATTCTCGAAAACCGCCGATCTTCGACTCAGCTGAAAATATGTAGCCATTTGAAACATTGATTCCAGATCATAGTAATAGGTCAGGATGATTATTTATTACAATGAACCAGATGACTAATCGAATCGGAGAGAAAATAAAAATATCTGACCTTTTATAATTTCGACTCTACATTTTTACGTAACCAACTTCAGTTGCCCTTACAATATAACCTGCAAATGAAAACGACCGTTCGCAACCAACACTCCGGTAAATTTATCATTGCAAACTGAGGGTCGTTTAAAAAGATTTCTTCCACATTTTTCAACGGGCACGTCTTGTCTCACTCTTGCAAACCTCAAGCCATCATTTCATTCTTCGCGGAGACAGTAATGAGGAAGGATTAACTTCTTCCCAATTCCCTTTATTCTTCAGTCAATAGTCTCTTGTTGTTCAATATTTTTTGGCAATTGTGCAACGAATTATTTGCGACAATTTAACGAAACTGTTGTTCAAGGCAATTAGTGCAATTATTCGAGCCTCACGGTTCTGCGCTTTGACTACATTTTGCCAGTCTTCGCAGCGACGTTATGAACAATGAACGAACGAGTTGGCGGTTTGGGATGGTGGGAGGGATCGGGGAGGGTGGGGGCATTTAAATACCCGAAGCTCGTTAAGACAGCCGAGAGTAGCAGAGGTATTTTCCATTGTGACGTGAAACGTGTATACGCTCGCACGTTGCGCGGGGGTCCGACCTGCCGCGTACTTGCACTACTTGCAAGTAGAAACACGCGTGCGTATATATATATATGGTGTGGGGGATAATGTCTGACGAGGGTGGAACGAGGTTTCGCGGTTTTCAAGCCTCGTTTGAGCTCGCGTGGTCTCGAGGGAGATTTATTCACGAGTGCCTCGGCCGCCAGCAAAATCCTACGAGGCGATTCATCATTTTTACACAATCACTTATTTACGTTTGTACGAAGCATCGTGATCGGATGCCGGATGTTTCCTCAAGAGCTTGAGCCTAGTTGACATTTTTGGAGATTTTTGGTTTTCGACGGATTCTCAAAAAAGAACATTTGAAAAATATTTTCTGAAAATTTCATGTCGATACGTTCAAAATTGAGAGAGTATGGTGGGCGTTCATACGTAGGTTCCGCGAAACGGCGAATTTCAAACGCGATTTTTCCCAAATGAACTTGCCGAAATCAGTGACGATATCGCAAAAATCACTGCACCCATCAACTTCAATTTTTACATCTCAAAAAGCAGTGCTCGAAGAAAGGATGTTTTTCTATGCATAGCTTTTTTATGCGAAAATAGAGCTTTTTCTACCAAAAATCGATACTTTAACTTTAGAATGCTGCCATTTTTTCAAAAATCAACGTTTTCTCAAAATCTTCGTCCAAGCATTAGATACTTCCATGCAAAAAATAAATGCGTTTGATTTTTTTTGTTTGGATGATTTGTGTCCGAACGGCAGTGGCCACCGCGAAGGACGTTTTTCAAACAGCGATTTCAACAAACCATTGTACTTACTACATTTATAAATATTGTTCAATACAAACATTATAAAAAATATATAAAACCCTACTCTTAAATGTGCAAAAAGAAAAATTGAAAACCTGCACACGTTTATCCCAAAAAATCACGAAAATTCCTCTTTCCGGCCACGAGCTTGTCGTAACCCATTAAGGGGTTTGCACAAGCTTGAAATTAAAAAAAAAACACGATTTTTATTGAATTATTATAGCCTTAAGGGACTTAACTTTAAATCGCAACGAAGATTTTATAAAAATTCTTCTTCCTATTGCGTTTTTCGCGATAATATGTTTTATGAAACGGTCCGAGTCGTATCTCAAAATCTATTCGTTCGACTCATTTCAAATTCAGACGGAGCATAGTTTATAACATTTTCTACCGTATGACCAGAGAATTTTTTTCTTCTGTGTATCCATTAGTTAATACTAAATTATAACCGTTGTTTCTTGGTAGCGAATCAACTTTTTTCTACGACTTGCCGTTCTGTAATTTTCAAAATTTCCAAAAATATCCGGTGCTACTAAAGTTTGATTATTATACTTAAAATACATTGATCCATTTTTCATTTCAGATCACCTTAACTGTCAGAACCACCTACACCCTTTGGCCATGCAGCAACGGCGGCGCTTTGTCTAAATACCAATAACTTCAATATTTCTCAATATTGTTCAATAAAATTAACTCAAACTTGGCAAGACTATTTATGTAGTCGCGACATCTCAATACTTTCATGAAAAAAAAAGATTGTAAATCGACTGCACAGACAACGCATTTCTCAAACTTTACAGATAACGTGTTTATCTTCAATTCAAAGAATTATAGAATATTATACATAAATAGAGTTTTGTTCACCATAAACTTGACGTTTAACGTTTGATACGATGTGATATTCTAAAATCTATTCTCCACGTACACACGAACCAAATTTCTGACCAAAACGTAAGTGACGTCGCGAGCCAAATCCAGGCAATTAAACGAGAAATTATTCATATAAATGAATAATTTTTCATTTCATGAATAATCATTCATTTTCATGAATAAATTTTTCATTCAAATTTATTCATTCAAATTTATTGTTCAATTTATTTATGCAAATTGTTCATTCAAATTTATTGAATTGTATTTATTCAAATCATTCAAATTTATTGAATTGTATTTATTCAAAGTTATTTCATTCAAATTTATTCATTTTCATGAATAAATTTCAATGAATCATAAGATTAACGTAAATCTTTATTTAATATATATTTCATTCTACCATTCCAACCATGCGTATTTCACAAACAGCGTCATTGCGTGGTCTAGGCAGGTCGAGGCTGTGCGTAAGTCACGGGAGTCTTAACTTCAGTCGAGACGCGTCTACATCGCGTCGAGGGGTCGCGGTGTGCAGCCGTACGCAGACCCTTCGTCGCACCGGCAGCGTCATTAACGCCCAGACGTAGAGTGAACTTGTTGTAACTTTTTTTTCTATGTATTTTTTTCAATTCTACATCAAATTAACGAGGCTGCTGCACGGCTCACGCGTACGCGCACTTTTTGCGACCCGAGAAACCGCCAGTGAATTACCGAGGCACGACCCCTTATTGAGCGAAGCATAACTATGCGATGATGGAAATTTACAAACAATTTGTGTAATCCGCGCAGACAAACGAACTGAAAATGTCACGGAGGTTGCGATATTAGGTTGGTAAGAAAGTCTTGCGACACTAAAGTGCTCGGTTAAACATTTTTCCTAGCAAAGCAGTTCGAGAACATTCGACAGTGGAAATTGTTAGAATATTCCAGAAACTTCAATGTCAAAGATATTGACAGTATTAGTAAATAGGGATCAAAGGACACTTCGAGTGATCGCCTATTACGAATTTCTACAAGGACGTTCAGCAAAATCTACTGCCACTAAAATGTGCCGTGAGTTTATAACACAAAGTAACTTAGTTCATCATCCAACAATATCCCGTTGGTTTGAACGTTTCCGTTCTGGCAATGCAGCCTTTGAAGACAAACGTATGTCCAGCAGGAAAACTGTTGTTGACGACGTAGCATTGCGATCTCTTCTGAGAGGAAAATCTAATGCATCGTCACGAGAGATAGCAAACAAACTCAGCTGTAGTCACCCCACGATCTTCGGACATTTGAAAGAGCTTGGATACAGAAAAGTAATATCATCTTGGATACCCTACGATCTCCGTGAGTCGAACAACCCTACGCGCGTTCCCATTTCCCTTTCATTGTTGTTTCCTTCGCACAGAAAGGATTTGCTCAAGGAAATAGTCACTGGAGATGGAAGCTGGGTGTTTCACGTTAACCAAACACAAAAGCGCCAATGGCAATATCAAGGGGGAAAACCAGAACGAACTCCTAAACCATCCCGTGAAGAGAGAAAAGTTTTACTTTGTTATTGGTGGGATTCCGAGGGCCTGTTGTATTATGAGCTTCTTCCGTCTAACACCTCAATAAATTCCGCGATCTACTCTACACAATTACAGAAGCTGTCTGAAATGATTAAACAAAAACGCCATAAACGACGACAAGTTCGTCTTCTTCACGATAACGCTCGGCCCCACATAAGTAAATGACACAAAGACCTATTTCGGAATTAGAATGGGAATTATTACGACATTCACCATACTAACCGGACTTAGCCCCATCAGATTATCATGTATTTCGGGCTTTGAAAAACTATTTACGTGATAAACAATTTGATAATCAAACGGATCTTCAAAACACGCTTGAAGAGTTTTTCAGTTCAAGACCTAAGGATTTCTGGACGGCTGGCATTCATAGCTTACCAGAGCGTTGGAGACGAGTTGTAGATTAAGGGGGAAACTATATTATAAATTAATCTTAGTAAAATGTTATGTTTATTTAGAAATGGTGTCATTTGTCTCGCAAGACTTTCTTACCAAGCTAATACAAAAATCATTTGAATAAAAAAAATTAACCACGTTTTGAAAACGGACTAAAAAGTATATAATTACTTCTCCTAGCTCTATACATATTTATAACAGATTTCTAACCCCATACAGATTGTCCTGAAAATTTGTAATTGTGAATTTTTAATAGCTATGAAAATACTTGTAAGATTTGAAACTAAAAACGTGGGGCGGCATGCAATAGATCATTGATGCATGAATAGTTCACCTAAGTCTTAACCTAACCAAATGATATGAACTGTAGTGTGAGCTTTCTCAACGGCAGCTCCTCCCTACACTCCTATCCCTACACTCCATCTATTGCATGCGCCCCACATTTTTCGTTTTAAATCTTACAAGTCTTATCATAGCTATTAAAAATTCACAATCACAAATTTTCAGGACAATCTGTATGGCTTTAGGAATGTGTATTGGGTTGTAAAACTGTGTGGAGCTAGGAGAAATTATTTTATGCTTTTTAGTCCGTTTTAAAAAGGTGGTTAAATTTTTTTTTTATTTAAATAATTTCATTTTTCGCTTTTTAGTCTTGTGTGTTTGAAATTTTGCTTCCCTTTCTCTAGGCGTCGCTTGCGTTGGGGGGCTGTCTCCTTGACCATCGTAAAAATGGTCACTAATGCACTATTCACTATTAATATTATTTTTTTTCCCTCTTTCACTAAATCATATGTTTTATTTCTTTATTTGTATTTTTTACAATTTTTCTTTCCTTTTTCTCTCTCTGTATCAGACTTGCCTGTATGTTTATTTGTTTGTTATCCAAATCTGAGCTACATTCAAAGTTTCAAGTCTCTAGCTCATCCGGAAGTTAATTTGAAATTGTTTGCAAAATTTGTACCGAAGAGCCGAACAGACAACCAAAAAAGTGAGTTACTAAAAACGTCGTAATAATAAAATGACAATAAAAATAATAATAAAAGTAATAATAAATTAGTATCTTCGCGCAATTAATACGCTTTTACGAAAAAAAAAGTTTTCATCCATTCATTCGTTATTTGAATGAATATTTTTTAAATTCTTTTTGTCCACAAACAATTTTACTACAAGGATACCGAGTTTTCTTTCTTCAAGCAAAAGATGCTTGTGTTTTTTCATCACCGCGTGGCAAAATTCGGGTTGTTTTTTTTATCCCGGCTTGAGAGCGAGTCTCTGTAGCTTTTTGTACACTTGCGAACGGAAAAACCGGTAGCCCGTTAAAACATGTTAGCCCCTGGGGAACCGTGCAAGAATTTTAGGTCACCAACACAGAGCACGGGGAGCATTGCGCTTCCGGGCGAGGGATTTTCTCTGTTTTTCACTTTTTTTTTTCATCCTCGCCTTTCTCTATCTCTTTCCCTCTCTTGTGAGGTACGATTTCTGCCACTGCTCCCTCGTTCGTGAGTCGAGCTTTTTTTTAACCTCCGAAGGTACACTTCCGTGTGACAAATGTAAAACTGGGGTAGCAATCTTTTTTTCGTCTTCTTCACCGACGAAGAGAGCACGTAAGAAAAATATATGAGTCGAGGCACATAGGTCGTGGAGCACTCGAGAATGCCGTATGTACAGTCTTTGGGATACATGTCAGAGAGGAAGAAAGAGAGAGAGAGAGAAGGGGGGGGGGGGGGGGGGGAGAGAAAGCGAATAGCCCGAGGGTGCTTGGGACAGATATGGGCCTCATTCCTTCTTATATATTTCCCCTTCTCCTATTATACATGTATTGCACAGAATGCACTACCTGATGACACCGCCTCGGAAGAAGAAAAGAAACTTGTGCATCTTAACGAGAAGACAATATACGCTCACCAACTAATACAATGATAATAGAGATAATAATAATAATGACAAAACAAAAGACACGCTGATGTGCCCGGCTAGAAATGTTGCCACGGGGCAGACTAAGGCTGGATCCGGCATACCGTATCCCGTACACGGAGAGAATTAAAAAGTAATTTTTGTGGTGAATTTCACGGTAAAAATTACCGTGATATATTTCAATGTGGTGACAAGTGAGAAAAACATAATAATTCGTATGCGTCAAGTTTTTTTTAACTCACGTTACAGAAAATTTCAAATACGTAGTTCAAATTTTACTATACAAGAAGGGTAAAAATTGGAGACAGTAAAATTAAGCATGTATGTTCGAAAATTTACCTACTGTCGGTTAAAAATTACCAACCGCGCCGTACGTTATTTTTATGGTGCTGCACAGTAAAATTTACCTGCGTCAACCTCGGAAGAAAAATTCCCTATAAGTGAGTCAGAGATGTGTGCGGCCGTGTAGATGACAAGATAGTCTTTGAGGATTCGGCTTCGATCCGGCCAGTGAAGGTTATTCCAAAGTCAACAGTGGAATTAGAAGATGTTTACGTTTCGGCCCTCTGGTTCGGGTCCTCTTCAGAAATTTTATTTTTCTGTATATAATATGATACACATTTTGTCATAATAATGTTTTTACATTATTATGACAAAACAAACATTATTATGACAAAATGTGTATCATATTATATACAGAAAAATAAAACTTCTGAAGAGGACCCGAACCAGAGGGCCTAAACGTAAACATCTTCTAATTCCACTGTTGACTTTGGAATAACCTCCACTGGCCGGATCGAAGCCGAATCCGCAAAAACAATTCCCTATAAGGCTGGTAAAATTTAAATTCTTCGATTGAAGAAATCCTTAGTAAAATGTATTTTTTCTTCAAAAACTGGTGCTATAATAATCATAATAATAATCGAAATAACAATAACCATAATAATAGTAATGAATATTATTTACTATTGAAAAATTGGTACAAATTAATGCTGTTTGTTTTTTGTTGGGAACATTTTTTTCTTCCATATAAATTGGTATAGTGAACAAACGGATAAGGAGACAAATTTAATCATTAGAATTTATTTTTCGTTTAATACTAACATTTATTTATAATACATTTTGTACCATCGTAGGCTCGAGTGATGTGACTAATTTGCGCACATATTACTTCGTCATCATTTAACACGATCGCTACGTTTGACTTTCTCGCAACGAGACACTGCATGCGACTGAGGCTTCAGGCTAAACTGAACCGGCGATGTACGCAGTTTAGACGAAATTTTTTTGGGAAGTCCCATCGTGCCATAAAGAAATCGCGCTCCCCTACTTACCCCCACCACCATACCATTCTGAAGTGAAAGGAATGAAGGGGAATTTTTACAATGCAGTGCCTCAAAATTCCCGTACCGTACCGCACGATAATTTTAACCAAGCGCGCACGATAATTTTTACCGAGAGCACAATACATTTTCCTATAACATTCATTAAATTTTATAATAAATCTTAAAATAACTTTTATAAAGACGATACTTTGTTATAGACATTTCTGAAAGGCATAAAATATTAAAATGCACAGTAAAATTTCGCTGATGTTATATATTTTTCAAATTTAGGTTTTGCGTATTTTGTTACACATCGAAATTTACTAGAAAATCTGGTAAAATTTTCTATCTGAAGAAGAAATTTTATTTTATTTTCGTGAAAATCTGTGTTCTACCCAACAATAATAAGCGAAGTTTCAGGGTTGTCATCTGGTTACCGTTACTGCACGGTAATTTTTAACAATTAATTCTCTCCGTGTACCACGGCACGGTACAGCCCGCCGGATCAGGGCTTTACCGGACGTGAAACGCTTTTTTGCATCCGACCATGACGCGGATACCGGTAACGTAATTGATCGGTATACTTTTCAGACCCTGATTCGGTTGCCGTAACTATGCCCGAAATGAAAAATAAAAAGAATCCAAAAATTACGAATAAAAATTCTGGAAGTATTTTTTTGTTTCCATATGCTTTATTTACGATCCTGCCTATATGATAATTGGATTAGAACGTATCCTGCCTCGTTAAAGTTTTTACCTACCCACCGAGATCGAACCTAGGTCTTCTAATTCTAGAGATAAGCGCCCAACCTATTTAGCCATCCTAACACTTTTGTAAACTTTCTCTTGTTCTTTGAATTTTTCATCATACTAATTCTATTCTAAACAATATCAATAATTGTCTACATGACGTTAAAATTTGCATCGTTGCAATGCAACAATAATTATTTTTTTTCCGATTTTTTTGCCTATTTAGGCTGTGAAGGCTGTGTTAGGCTCACACGTTTTTACATATTCTCATTAGAGTGGTACGACCGCCATTTGAAAAAAGGCTCCTGATGATTATGTAAAGAAAAAAAATTGTTTCAGTTGTGCCAATAAAACTTAATTTTATTGATTTGATTGATTACCTTTTCATGATGATAGTAATAAACGAATGAAAAGTGAAGAAAAAAAACGTTGTGTTCCCACGGCGCAAGCTACAAATTTATTTTCATTCGTTCTTTGTATCTTGATTTGACAATGACGGAGTACGGATGGACATCGATTACTTTTATTAGAATCTTGCCGAAATTATGTACGCAGTAACTCAGTTGTTTACTATGATGGCCCGGAATGAGGTTATAGTTGTACACGCGCATATCTGTGCCCGAGGGTTGGTCGATCGGGTAGACATCCAGCGCAGATCAGGCATACACTTTTTGACATTCTAAAGATCAGGAAGCATACGTGTATACTAGATTGTACGATTCTTTGAGGATACACGATTTTTCGAGTAATACAACTTCGTTAGACTTTACCGTTATATAGGTTTGGGAATGTTTGTGTGTCTGTGTCTATCGGCTATTGTGTGTTTTGGTATTTTGTTTTGTTATATGCGCTTGACACAGGCAGCTCATGGGACGCTTCGACTCGGATGGGTGAATGCTCAGCCGCACACTTTCGGGGTTTTTCGCAGTTTCCCTGTGCCCTCGTGCAAATACGAGACAGTGGTGCATCAGGAAACGGATGAGCGTGGGCAACACTGTGAGGACTCCTCCAAGGAATCGAAAATAGTGAAATGACAAGTGTGGGGCTGAAGGTGTAAGGGTTGGGGTCGTAAAAGGATTCAAGGGCATACACAAGATGATTCCAAATGAATAATAATGGAAAGTACGAAAATGGCACACCAACATTCATTCAGTTAAGAAGATCGAAATAGTACCCGAGTCGAAATTTAGACCCTCCTTTAAACCTTCTTTCGATCCCAATTTGTCATTCAATGGAGGTTCAAGAGGTTCAAATGGAAATCTCAAAAAACATGTATATCAGAACCTACTGAACCTCCAAAAGTGGCAGAAATTGGACTTTTTCACTCAAAGGAGGTTCATTTAGTAGGTTCATCTGAACCTCCTTTAAACCCTGGTGAGCCTGATTTAATGCTTACGCAAACCTACAGACCCTCTTTTAAACCTCCTTTCGCCCTACTAACTCTCCTTTGACTCCTTTCACCGGTGGCTCCCAGAGCCATAGGCCTAAAGGAGGCTCAGGAGGTTGAACAGAAGGTTCAGTAGGGCTAAAGGAGGCTCGCCAACGGTGCAAATTTCTCCATATAGGTTCAAGGGGAGTCAAAGGAGGGCGGCGGTCTGTGCGTTACAAAGGAAATAGGTTCTCGAGCATTCAAAGGAGGGTCTAAATTTCGACTCGGGTAGGACGTTGAATAAGTTCTTGCTGTTTTCTAATAGATGGCGTTACCAGAACTGCGTGCATGTAGTTTAAGATGGTAACGCATCGATAAAAAAGTACTATAAGTAAGCTTGAAAGTCAGTGTATGTCATTTCGCCGAAGCGTAATCAACTTTTTTTCTTCATAGTGTTCAACACGTCAGATTTCGTGGCAAAAAGAGTGTTGCGTGGATTTTTACTGCATTACTTTATTTTTTTTTAGTCTGCAGCTGTCAAAACATGTTGACAAAACATGCCATGAAACAACAGGGTTTAGACGTATGAAAAATAATACTTTTGATGTGTTGAATTGAAGATATTACTTCATGAAGACTCATTTCAGATCCTAGCTGTACTTGCAGAATCATTAGAAGTTGATCACACAGAAGTGTCGAAACGTTTGAAAGCATTGAGAATAATTTTTTTTTAATAACGCATAAACTTTCACAAAAAAACAGCGGTAACTTATTCAACATCCCAATAGAGAGGAAAAAATGTATGAGCAACCGATATTTTCCGACGCGAAGATACAACGGGTGTAGGAAGGACTCACTTGGATTCGTCCTGGTCCTCGTCATCGTCCTCGGAATCGAAAAAGGCGTCGTCGTCCTCCCCATCGACCGTCGATTCGGGTCGCATCCTTCTCTGCTGTACAGCTCGCGATTTCGGTATGACAATGTCACTGCGACAAGCGTGTAACACGAAATTTCTCGTTTATTCGCTCTCTTTTGACACGACCGAAAAATCATTCGACAAACAAGCAAAAAATGGCAGAAAGTCCAAAGATCTGGGAATTCATTGCAAACGAAAAAAGAAAGGAAAAGGGACAAAGGTTGAATCAACTTTTTAAGCGTTTTTATTCCGGCGATTGAGGTAATGCCGAAACTGTGCTTCTATAAAGGGAGAGGTGGTCGGAATAAAAGCGAGATGTGTCGCGGGCACCATGTGGTCCTTGCATCCCCGTACGAATACATAGAATAGAATAGAATAGATTTGTTCCACATTTCTTGGCGTTGTTTTGACATTGCCCACCTATAATATTCGTTACATTAGTTATCTATATTTTTACATTCATTTAGAGACTATGTCACTTTCTGCTTTTTAACAGTACCACCCTTTGCCTGCGTACTACTACTAGTTTAGTGAAGAGGTATAAACTGATTCTCGTCGTTTTCAGCATGCTGCGTCGAGCCTCCTGGAAGCTACTGAGTAGTCTCCTAGTTCCTTGATGATTTTTCCTTTAAGCTTTTCCATCGACCAGTCTTTGAAACTTTTTCCCACGCTATCTCCTCTCCAGTTATCGGCCTCTTTAACCTATTCATTATTAATATTTTTCCTTGCTTCACAACATTTCCATATATTCTCGACCGTCTTCTTTTCCTTTCCACCTACCCTACGCATCCAGCTGCTGTAACCTTTATTCCCTGCCCTCCCTACATTTCCACACCTAAGTCCTGTCCACTCTTCTTTGATGTCCCCCCTTATGTCATTGTCTTCCTCGAAAATCTCCCTCCCCAATTTTTCTTTTATTTCTTTATAGTACTTACGGAACGTGGACTTGTCTATACCGCCCCAATCTCTCTGAATGTCCTAATCCCGCTTCTTTCTGTTCCCTCCTTTAATATATCTCTAATCGTCCTTTTATTCCCGTTATACCTTACTAGCTGCAGTACTCTGTCTTCTCCTGCTTCCTCCATCGTCATCTTAATTTCGTTTACCCATTTCCATTCGTTCCCGTTGTTAATATTTATAATTTCTTCTTTTAGGCAAATTCCCCTATGGATATATATTTACATTTACAGGGTATCCTGTTTAAGCCGGCTCACTCAGAAATCTTCGAAACTGTTGATGATACTAAAGTATGCATCGGCTAGAAGTTAATGGTGTCAGGACCCAAATTATCCAGCTGGAGCGAGTTTTTTACATCCATTGATGCATTGAAAATACACGGAGGTCAATGACTTTTTTTCCAAAGGAAATCATATTTTTGAAGGGACCTGCGTAAGCTTGAAATTTTTTAAATTCTATTTTTTGCGTAGTTTTATAGCTTAGGATCATAAGTTTACTTTGCAATTAATGTTTTGTAAAAATTCCAAAAACTGCCCGAATTATGACAACTTTTTTGTACGGTCAGATTGCTCACTGCATTACGGTCAAGTTTTTTATAGTGGAATTTCCTTGAAACTACGTTTTATGAAACGGTGTAAGTCGTATCTCAAAATAAATTCGGATTTATTTAGGACAGAGCATAATTTATAACATTTTTTATCGTATGACCAGATGATTTTTTTATAAGCCGTTCCGGTTGTTAATAATAAACCGTTAAAGTTCTGTTTTTGGTTGAAAATCAAACTTTTTTTTCTACAGCTTGGTATTTTTGTAATTTTCAAAATGTCAAAAATTTATCCGATCATACGACAGTTTTATTATTATATTAAAAGTAAATTTTTTATTTTTCATTTCAAATCGCCCCAGTTGCGAGAACCACCTACACCGTTTAAATAATAATAACTCCATGGTTTATCCATGTTTTTCATTAAGAAACAAACTCCAATTTGGCAATACTATGTATTTATTATTTGTACATTCCCGACCCCGTCATCCCAAACGCTCTCATCAGGAAAAAAAATTGACAACCGACCTGTTGTTTGGCCCCTCAGGCATATGCAGACCCCAACCCATTAACCACCACTCGACGCAGCTCGTTATTGCCTATTCAAAAGTAATGTATCGATTAGTCCAGCAAGGTACATATGGTTCTATTTTTAAAAAAAGCAGAGTTGATCTGCATATGGACTCTACGTATTTCTGCGCATCGACAACCGAGTGAGAATCAACTTGACTCACTCAGCTTGCGATGATGAACCCAACTTGATGAAATACGTTTTCATCGGCAGATTTCAGCTCCAAAAATCGCGGAAACATTTTTACGGTACTGATTCAGCGCTTTACAATCTGAAGCTGCAATATATGATTTTGGGTAATAATGCAAATGAGACATTGAAAAGAACTTTCGCTTCGTTGCATTGAAAGGATGCAAACTTTAATCCTATCGACAGGAATCGCTTCGCGAAAGCCCTCAAGAGCATTCAGATCCTATCCCTCGACGAGAGAATACTAGAAATTGTGAACGACTCTTCTAGTTACGTTGTCACGACATAATTTCGCACCTTGCTGAAGCTTGCATCTTCAGAATGCTATAAAGACTTATCCGTTTCAATTGCTTAGTTTTTTTTGCAGTTTCACGCTACCAAGACCCCTTGAAGGTTATTTTTTCTCCTTGTTAGCAATCTGCAATTAGAATTTGTAACAGAACCTTCCACATAATGAGAGAAATACAGAAATAAGGAAATTGAAAACGAACTTTCGTTGCATTCCGTAAAATACAACTTCCAAGGCCACGATTCTCCACCAAGGCTTCTTGACGTGTTGAATTACGTGAAAGTGTATTCGCGTCGTGTCATGCGCAAGAGTGCAAATGATTCTTTTATTGATATTGCAATAAGTGAATGAGAAAACTCACCCGGCCTTGTGGAGTTCCTTCTTCGAGACGCATACTGCCGTGAAGGTGTCTTCGAGCAGGCAGAGTTCTTTCTTCTTGCAGTTTAGCGGACGACAAAGCTCGCCTGTAAGCAGCCAGAAAAGACGCCAGCTGGTGAATATAATAATGTATTCCAGAAACGACAGCTTGCGAAACTCGTCCATCTTCTCTCTCTCTCACTCTCTCCCGCACACTGGGGTTTTCTTACTCTCTGTCTCAGCGAACGATTTAGACTCTCGGTACCCTCAGGCGCTTCACCAAAGTAATTAAATTGCAGATTCTTTCCGAATTTGTAACAGGAGCCGCTAGCTCTCACTCGTGCGAAAAGCGTCCTTGACTATACATATTTCCTCGTATACCGTTTCACATCCACATCTATCGATATTAAAGCAGTCACATTGAGTGAGCTGTGCTGCCAAATGCTTCCAATCTTGGATTCAAATCCTGACGGAAATGGAAAAATTGAACATTTCTTTCAAGTTACTCTACCGCGATCTCGGTTGTTCGGTTCCCACCTTCACGAATCCCTGCCCGAAAACCTAATGGTCATGGCTGAGCGGTCGGTATCGGGCTTGGGGGCGTCTACCGTACCTATGATGGCTACCTAACTGAGCATCTTCTGGCTCATTGATCTCATCTGAGAAGATGCCTAACTCAAGTGCCTCTGATGATCGTGCTGGAGGTTTACTCCTTTGGCTATCGGGTGACTTAGATAGGCGGGTCGGTGGTAGGTTTTATGGTAGTCATCCGCCGCAAATGTGATACAATGGGGTCGAGTCGGCTGCAGCTGCGACGAGGGAGGAGTTCGGAAAATCGAAAAGGGGGGCACTGAAAAGGCTTCGGGTCAGATTGAAAACATGTAATAGACAATGTATACATTAAGGTAAAAGACTGAAGTTATGACGTTGAAGTTTGCATCGTCGGAAAACAGGTAAAATTCTTTGTTTCTTAATCATTAACGCGTTATCACCCAAATTTGTTGGCATTTTTACGCTGGGACAGTCACTCGAACGATTTTATAAAGGACTTTTCTCAGTTCAACAACTTAAACGCAAATAATTTTTTTGGCCGATAGAAATAAGGGAAAATAACAATAACTTTCGTCGCGTTTCAAAGATGCAAACTTCAAGAACATCTGAATTTTACGTCTGTCGTGGAAATTCAAACTTCCGAAATGCTTCGAATCTTTTTGGTGGATTTTTGCCATAAAAAGACGGCAGAAATTTTTAACAGTACTTTTTTAGAGATCCGCGTTATAAAGCTGCGAAGAAAAACTTTGAAAGTATATCGATAAAAATGAAAAAATGAAGAAAAAAAATCGTTGGTTTTGAACGATGCAAATTTCAACGCGATATTGAGGTGACGAAAAAAATCGATATTCTTTTTCTTCGGGGCCATAGCAACACGATGATAAATGCTAAAAAATCTTACAGAAGGTGAACACATGCATCTGTGTAAAAAGGTGGTGCAAGCCATTCTCGGGTATTTTCCAAATTGTGGCTTGAAATAATAGTTTGCCACGTCTTAAATTTGAGAAGAATAGTGACGAAATGTATTCAAATGTCGACGAATACGATTTCCGACGGAAATATCAATTTATATATATTTTATATTGATTTAATGCGTTTAGAATCAGGGTGGCCATATGTAGCAGGTGGCGCACACGAGTGCGCCTTTCCGTTTCGTAGTTCAATGGAAAACAATTTTTCGGGCTCGCTAATGAGACTTATCACGTGCTACTATTTTTGAGCATATCTTCTAATTATGCATTTTATCTGATGCCTGCAAGAGTATCATTTTAAGCAATGAGTTGGAAAACTACTTGAAAGAACCTTACGCCACTTTTCGGAGTTGAAATACAGCTTTGACTTCGCACGAGAATTTTTTTATTTTCCATATACCACTGTTTGGTAATGTTAAAGTTTGCACCATTGGAATGCAATGAAAAAAAAAAAAATATGTCCATTCTTTCGCCGCTTTAGACTGTGACAATCACTCAAACGATTTTCCCCATTTATATTAGACATTCAGGACCTCAATTTGCAGAAAAAAGAGTTTCGACAGTTATGAAAATAAATAAATTTAAAATCACACAAAAAGATGTTGAATTCCAACCATACAAACTTCAACGTCGTGTTGCGCGCTAGACAACAATGAAAAAAAAATCGATTCTTTTATATGCATATCCACTTTAATGGTAAAAAAACGAAAAAAAATAAGTATGACTAAGTTAAAAAAAAAAACCAATTTTTGTCACCTTCTTCCAGCCTAAACAAACCGTCGTCATCGTACGTCGTAAGGCAAACATCAAAAACGTCATCATCAACGCGAATCCTGCATTTCCATTTTCGTTTTTTTTTTATTCTGCCTACGAGCTTCAATGTCTTCTTTACGAGAATAATTTTCGTTGGGTGGGTGATCGAATGTAAGGTCGCAGGCGCCGAAATGCTCGTTCGAGAGTTCGGCGGGAGTTACATGGCTTTTTTTCCACAGAACGTAGCGTGACTTTTCACCCAGTATGGCAGAGCGTGATCGCATATAGAAGTGGAATATGAGACTCTGATATAGGTGGACGTACAGGTATAAATCCACATGTAGGTGGTTTACTCGTACGAGGCGAGGGGGGAGCCAAAGCCACGTATCGTAAAGAGAATAGTGCCTGGTGCCAGAGAGTCCTAAGGGGATACCGATGGAGAGTCCTTTGAGGCGCAACACGCGAGGCCAAGGCTCGCCTAAACCTTGGAAAAGTCTTAGACTCGATCTCAAGATCTTATCTTATCAAGACCTTGCGATACCCGCGGGTCGATTGGCGAGAGAGAGAAATGGAATGAGGGAGAGAGAGAGAGAGAGAGAGAGAGAGAGAGAGAGAGAGAGAGAGAGAGAGAGAGAGAGAGAGAGAGAGAGAGAGAGAGAAGAGCGACGCATAGAAGGACCAGCAGAGTACACGACGTTGAAAGCGGTCTGACTGAATACTGAGATAGACTACTGAATGCACTTTAGTGGTGGACTTCAACCATCGTCAGCCCCGAGACGAGAAATTTCCTCCCCCACATCGCGAAAATAGCTCCAACCAGGCGACTCTATTCTCGCGTTAAGAGCATAGTTAACGCGCACTCTAGTCGAAATTGCGCTCTATTCAGCTATTAAGATAATCGAACGATTGTTCGTACTCAGACCGGAAAAAAAAAAAAATTCCTGACAAAGAAAAGAATTATTAGAAGTGACGAAAGGCTGTGTTGGTGTGACTTCCACACAATCGGAGTAAACTTTTTAAATGACGTTGGAATCTAAATAACCTGAAAGAAACCTTAACAAGTGCACGAAACGCGCAATTTTCGTAGTAAACGTATTAAAAGAATTAATGTAAATACACACACACACACACACGCGCGCGCGCGCGCACACACACATACTGCCTATTATTTTCTGTGCGTAAATTACTAAAATTTGCTTAACGGGATAATCGAACGATTGTTCGTACTCAGACCGGAAAAAAAAATAATTCCTGACAAAGAAAAGAATTATTAGAAGTGACGAAAGGCTGTGTTGGTGTGACTTCCACACAATCGGAGTAAACTTTTTAAATGACGTTGGAATCTAAATAACCTGAAAGAAACCTTAACAAGTGCACGAAACGCGCAATTTTCGTAGTAAACGTATTAAAAGAATTAATGTAAATACACACACACACACACGCGCGCGCGCGCGCGCACACACACATACTGCCTATTATTTTCTGTGCGTAAATTACTAAAATTTCCTTAACGGGTTATGCCTAGTTGTAACAGTCGCAAACACCTAATTTTTGGGATTTTTTCAAAGAAAATCGTGATGAAAAATTTCTACCAAAATTAGATATTTGAAAAAATGCCATTCGAATGACATTCTTTGACTTTTTTGTGTACAAATATTTAATTATAATCGGCTTACGATGAATATCCGGGAAGCTCCGCTCGAAAACATCTTTTAATAAACAAAAGATAGATTCACTAAGCAAATTTCTACTTCAATATCTTACAAACAGTAATATGATCAAGTATAATTGCACATGTGCATAGAATCACTCGATTTCGAAGCCTCAATAGCCGGAAAATGTTGTTTATTTTACAAACACATACGCCTGTGTCCATCATCAGTGACTAATATATCCAAGTCGTGCTTTCATTACCCTGAACCTAAAAAAACACAAACATTTCAAAAATAACCATTGCCCATTCGTGAGAAAGTTATTCAATGAGTTACCCACGACTAACGTAGCACAATGATTACAATGCAATTCGAACAATCGAAATTCGACCCACCTGTTATCATCGTCAGTTAGATCCCCGAATAATACAACATTCGAATCCAGATTGTATTCATATCTATAAGATTGAAGTTTGCATCATTGCAATAAAATGAAGATGATTACTATTTAATTGCTCGAATTTATTTTGACAAAGACTCGTTATGAAAATCGCGCATTTTTTTTTACAGTCACTCATTTCGAGATCTAGAATTTAAAACTACAAAAAAGGTTTTGTAAAATAGTAAAAATAAGACAAAAATATAAAAAAGGATTTCCGTTGCATTCGAACGATGCAAACTTCATGACCACCCATATGTACACCTTCGACATCAATTATTACCGAACGAAAGGAGCGACGCGAGAGTTTCAAGTCTCTTGATTGGACTGCAGCGTGATCGTCGATCTTTCATAGGCATCAAGTATTAAATTTGCAGAAGAGGGAAGAGTGAAGAAGGAAGCGAATCTTGTGGCACAAGCGTGTGCGCGCACGCGTGTGTGTGTGTGTGTGTATGTGAGAGAGAGAGAGAGAGAGAGAGAGAGAGAGAGAGAGAGAGAGAGAGAGAGAGAGAGAGAGAGAGAGAGAGAGAGAGAGAGAGGACGATGGAACAAGCGGGAGCTGGGGGGTACGCAGGCTTTGACGAGGACGAGAGAGCTTAATCGTGAAAGTGTCTTGGGGCGTGTAAGGAGATCGTCGGTTTGAAACCCCAGACGGACATTAATAATTGTGCGATAGAAGGTAGAAGGGTGAAAGAAAGAGTGAGAGAGACAGAGACAGAAAGAGAGAGAGAGAGAGAGAGAGAGAGAGAGAGAGAGAGAGAGAGAGAGAGAGAGAGAGAGAGAGAGAGAGGGAGAGGTTTGTTTAAGAAGCCACGAGATTGTATGAGCTGAAGTCGAGACCTTCTACACACACACCCATAAGGAAAGGATGTATGTATATATGTATATGTATATATATATATATATCGGGTGTTCTGTTATGAATGGATAATCCTGCAACCGTCGATAGCTCATTGTCAGAACATGTCCTACTATATGGTGAAACTTCAGTTTAGTAAAAGTCCCATGGTTTTCGAGATTTCTGGCTTTATGTTATTTTTAAAAAAAAAAGTCATCCGTTTTCGGTTTTTCGCATGTCATTTCTACAAACGATACGAATCGACAATAACTAAGCCACTTTTTAAAGTCATTGGAACGATATGAGTAGTATAGTGGAACCTCTTTAATCGGCACGACGGCGGGATCGGCGCCGCTTCGCACTTGGAAAAAACAGGTGGCGCACCTACCAGTTACGCGGATTCTGCGCAGCATGGGTAGCTGATTGCAGTACCCCTCAAAGCCTTCTCTTATTGTCCAGCATGTTTCGAGCATCACGCTAGGGCCTGGCGCGCTTTTCCCACTATGCGCCATATCGATCGATATGTTCCATTTACGGAGGTTCCAGTGTACATTTTTTTACACCGCAGGCTATCAAAGTCAAATGTTCGAATTGGTATGAACGGAGACGTAGCAGATATAGATGTACGCGATGCGCGTTAAAAAAACTTAAACACTCAATATCTCGAAAACTATTGCGAGTCGCAAAAAATCCCTTTAGAGGTTTTCTTAAAATATTGAAAGGAAGGTTTGTGCAAAATTTCAGCTCGATCGGAGAGGGAGAGGCTTGGGCACCTTACTCTTAAAAAAAAAACTTAAAAATTCAATATCTCGAAAACTATTGCGAGTCGCAAAAAATCCCTTTAGAGGTTTTCTTAAAATATTGAAAGGCAGGTTTGCGCAAAATTTCCGCTCGATCGGAGGGGGGAGGGGGCTTTCGGAACCTTATCCATCAAATAATAAAGGAAAATCATTGACTCATAATATCGATTTGGAAGCAACAACAAAAAGTGTTAAGAATAAAAAAATACGCTCGTCCGAATGTGGATTCGAACCCGTGCTTGACTCGGCTTGCACGTTCCACGCGTGAGCAACTACTGTGCCATTGTTTACCACTTGTTCTGAGCACGCGAATATCACGGTGAATTTTTGTCGCACGTCACAAAAAAGCTGTTTGCTCGCTATGACACACATGCTCACAAAAGGAACCCTTATAGTTGTGAATCATCTCGTTATATATAAATAAAATGCTTCTTCAAGTGTCTGTGTTCGATAGCTTATCCTAAATGTACATGGTGCTTTCTTACAATCTTTGAAAAAACACGAACAAAAAATAAAGCTAAATTAACAACATTTTCGTGCGAGATGTACAAACTTCACCCACTGTATATATATCACCCCCCTTTTTCACCCACTGTATATATACATTGCGATCTATCTTAAACAGCAGACTCCGTTATACAGAGCCGAGAACACGAACCACCAGGGCATACACACAGGAAAAGGATTCTCTAATTTGCTCGAAACAATTGCTGCGCATCCTCGTCGTCGTTCCAACTATCCAAGCGTCTTCTTCCGCACGTACATAAGTACGTAATACGTATAAGCTCCGTATAAAATACGATAAGAGTATACAAAGAGATACAGCATTGTGGTGCACTCCCTACTTGTCTGCACAATAGGCATACCAGGCCAGACTTTCCATTATAAAGTTGGCAGGTATCCGTTTTCTACCTTCGCCGCTCGACACTTTTTTTTGTCTCTCTTTTGTCAACCTAGAGACTGTTCGCGTTTCTCTCTTTTATCCGCCACGCCCTTGGAGCCCTTTTCTCTTTTGCTTGGAGTCACTGTGTATCTTGCACTTTTTACCCATTCCTTCCCCGTCGTTCCTTGTGTAATACTCGCTGTACCGCTATGTTGCGCGCACCCAACCGCGTTGTTTCGTGATTAACCAACTTGGAAAATCTCGTCTCGTCTTTTTCCCTTATGCTTGTTTTTTTCTTTCTTTTTGTTTGGACAATATATATATATATATATATATATATATATATACACATACATACATACATACATACATACATACATACGCACACTGTGTCCCAAAATTCTTGCAAGATTTGAATTTTGCACCATTTGAGAGGTAAAGTGTTGCCAATGAAAAAAAGACAGCGTGACAGCTGACAGTTCAAGGTTATTAAAAGTGAAGCGCTACACGAAAGAATAATGAGGTATTCAATGAAATATCGCTCAGATTGAACAATATTTTAAAAACAATAATTAAAAAAAATAAATAATTATTTTTTATATAGTTCGAAATAATATATAGTTCGCAAAATAATAGTTCGCAATTTTCGTACAAAATATGGTCGGTGATTTAACTCCATTAACTCTGAAGAGATTAATTAAAAGATTCAAGGAGACTGGATCTATTAGTGATCTTATCCATTCTGGCCGTCCTTCAACAAGTCGTTCAACACAAAACATCGAAGCACTTCGTGAGAGTGTTCCTGAGGGAACATGAATTCGGCACCGTGGTCAAGAATTGGACATTTCGAGACGCTTTCTACAGCGTATTTTCACGAAAGATTTGCATCTACGTGCAAATCATGGCCCTGGAGGCCAATTACTCGATATGCTATTCCATACATAACCCTATATTGTATACTTTATCAATCAATAAAAAATTTAGAACTTTTAAAATGAAAACTTGTGTTTTCTTTCAAAATTACTTCTTGCGTGAATTTTGGGACGCCTTTTATATATAAATATACCGGGTGCCTCGCAAAGAGACGACTGGAAAGAAAATCTAGATGCCTCGTATCGATACCTATCCGAATCACCCCTATGTATGGTCTATGATCTTTTTTAGTTTGCGAGAATAAAGCATTTCGTTTTTTTCTCTTTTGGGTCTGTACTTGTCTCGCGATTTTTTGCATTTGGGCTATCGTTGTAAAGTTTACTGGTGAGTAATAAATGAATGACTAACTGAACACTGTCGTAAATGCCGTAGATTTTCATCAAAAGTTGAGCCGGGACACCACTGCGACGGGTTAGAAAAATCGATTATATTTGCATTTGCTGAGAGTATTTTCAAAAATTAGTGAAAAAAATATGAAGTAAAAATATTGAAGATTGACCGAGCTACAGACGATTTAGTGAGAGCAGGTAGCGCAACTATTTGCATATACAAAAACTTTCAATCGCGATTTTCTCCAAGTGATTTTTCTCGCTCTGGCCGCAATCATAACTCTAGCTACAATTATCCGTTTGTCCATTTAAAAAGAACTAAATCTTCCGCACTTGCTGTAGTTATCTTTGCACGTAGCTATATTTTTCTAATTTAGTATTTTTCAAGCGCCGAATGTAAGTAAAAATTTCGCCAAAATCACACTTTTTTTCGAACACCCGCCATTTCGTGAAAAAAATATTCTTCCGGAAAACGGCTACGTCAAACGAGAACTACATGTATATAGGTCATAAAACTTTTTTATTTTTATTCGTCTCACTAACCATTGTCAAATAATCGATCCGGCCCTTAGCCCACGTTCTTCATACAGTGGCTCTATACCTTCATAAATGCATGTTAATTTTTCATTTTTTTACATAAAAATTAACAGGAAATAAGTTCAATGTATGCTTAATAATATATCTTCTATCCAAATCCTAAATAAATAACCCAGTAGGCAAAAAATTTGGAAAAATGACCTTATTTGAGCCCGCCACAGTGATATTCTCGCTTTAAAAAATAGACTTGAGAGTATCAGTCACTAAAGTTCACATGACAAAAAAATACTTAAACTAGTCTAAATGACTCCCAATTGCTTTTAAAAACCTTAAGATGAGAGTACATTCATAAAAGAAAAAAAACTGCTGAAATAAGTACAGGAAAGGTCGAAAAGAAAATAAAAATGCTTTATTCTCGAAAACTAAAAAAGATCGTAGAACATATATCAGGGTAATTCGGATAGGTATTGATACGAGGCATATATATATATATATATATATATATATATATATATATATATATATATATATATATATATATCCGTTTATTTCCGCAACGACGCGAAGCCGGAAGACATTAGCAACGAGAGATGACCAAACAACTGCAATAAAAAGATTTGCACGCTTATATACGTACAATGAAGAATTTCTCCTCTACTCGTTTTTTATCGCATCAGGAAAAAGCGAAATACGCAATTTTTTTTAATCCACAATAATTATTCGAGAATTATGTCGATGTATATACAATCTTTTTTCCGCACACACCATGGAGATCGCAAAACTGCCGTTCCCTCATTTTGGCATCCATTCTTTCGTCCTCACGACTGCACTTTTATTTTCGCAATTATACCTCGAAAATTAAACGTTTTGAATTACTTCAAGCACAACCTAATTTTTT
Source organism: Ophion costatus (assembly GCA_951751655.1). Lineage (NCBI taxonomy): Eukaryota > Metazoa > Arthropoda > Insecta > Hymenoptera > Ichneumonidae > Ophion > Ophion costatus. Next base: position 46,668,329 of record OX632356.1, read on the forward strand.
GAGTGAATTTTAGCGTAGAACCTGTAAGTGTTAATAGTCGAAGGAAATTTTTCATTTCCGTTTTAGGAAACGTGAGATTTTGGATAAACAAGGAACGAGAATGAAATTAAACTTGGCTCGGTGTATGTACGGAGACCGTGAAAATTCGACACTCGAATATCACGTAATCGTCGAATCAGCGTGCGGTAACGACGACGAGACGAGCTGCAAGGGGTTGTGAGGGATTTCCGGGAGATGAAGAGAGAGAGAGAGAGAGAGAGAGAGAGAGAGAGAGAGAGAGAGAGAGAGAGAGAGAGAGAGAGAGAGAGAGAGAGAGAGAGAGAGAGAGAGAGAGAGAGAGAGAGAGAGAGAGAGAGAGAGAGAGAGAGAGAGAGAGAGAGAGAGAGAGAGAGAGAGAGAGAGAGAGAGAGAGAGAGAGAGAGAGAGAGAGAGAGAGAAGAGCAAAGCTCATCGAGAAAGGCGGTTACCATGGAAATGCTGGGGTGATTCCCATGAAGCATTCTGAACGTAAAACTGCTTACGAGCTTACGAAGACATAGGTATACACACCCACATACACAAGCATATACTTCATATGCAGCTGAGAGTGGCTAGACGATGTGATATCCGAAAATCCCTTTATTCGTTTAGGGCATAAAGCATACATAATAAAAATCGACAATTGGCAGACATTGCCGGAATCCCTCGATCGACAATTGAAATTTCACTAATCTTCAAACTTCAAGGGTAACGAAAATACCCTCCGCCTCATGGGAGGAAACCAATGTGACGACCCGAAAAAGGCCGTTTTCCTCGATATTTTTTGCCTCCTAGATTATTCATTTGGGATTTGGAAGAAAGATATGTTATTAAGCATACATTGAAGTTATTTCGTGTAATTTTTTTGTGAGAAGAAAAGTGTTTAATTTATAACGTTATTGAGGTATAATACAGCCTCTGTACAAAAAATGTGGTCCAGTGGTCGGATCGATGACTTGACGATGGTTCGTCCGAAAAATGAAAATGAAAAAGTTTTATAATCAATATAAATGTAGTTCTCATTGTACGTAGCGATTTTTCGCAAAAAAATCACAAACTGGCGGGTGTTAAAAAAGTGTAGTTTTTCGGGGGCTTGAAAAATACTATTTGAATTTAAAAAATAGCTACGTACAACTATAGCTACTGCAATTATGGAAATTTTGGTTTTTTTAAATTGCAAATTGAACAATTATAGCTAGAGTTATGATTCTGGCCGGGTCGAGAAAAGTTATTTCGAAAAAAGAAAACGCGATCGAAAGTTTTAGTATACGCAATTGTTGCGCTATCTGCTCTCACTAAATCGTCTGTAACTTGGTCAATTTTCAATATCTTAACGTGATTTTTTTTTACAAATTCTAGAAAATGCATGCCTTGAGAAAATGCAAAAAAAAACATTTTTTTACCAGTCGCAGTGGTGTCCAGCCTTATACCGGTGCGGGTTTTCCACAGTTTCCCCGTACCCACGGAAAATGCGACATAGTATAGCTTATATGTGGACGAAACGTAAATAAGGTTAGATAAGCAACGTGCTGATAGGGTGTGATAGGAACGGATTTAATTGCGATGGGCAATACGTAAAGATCGGTAAAGGTATACGTTGGAACTCAGGAAATTTAACGATTCGATTATAAACTTAAACGTCATAAAACATTAATTACCATAATAAATGTGAAAAATATAATTATTCCATGACAATCTTAAATATTTTCATTCCATCGTAAATGCAACTCTATGAATATTGTCATTCACAATATTCCATATTATAAATTCATTGAAAATAACTTTAAAAAATATATAAGGGTCATTGAAAAATGAATCTGTTTCAATGGCCCAACTTTTTTCAGACCCTTTTAGGGTACGAAAATCACAACCTATCTTTCTATAAGTTCTTTCTTAACGACTTACAACCTGAACCTGCATAAAACAATTTTCGATGTTAGTAAAAATAAAAGGAAGGCAAAATCCGTAAAGAAGAATTCTCATTGCGTTCTATCGATGCAGACACCATTGTCATTAGCTGTTTCGATTTTTTTTTAAATCCTCCGTTACCTCGATGTGTCATATTAAAATGAATATTTCAATCAAGGCCCCAACAGTTATTTTTGCCGATACGAAAATTCCCTCGCGTCGAGGATCTGACGAGTTTTGTTAAAAGCTGTGAAGCAATTGCACAGGCGAGGCGCGCCGACACGTACCTACAACGAGAGCCTGCGACTAAATGACGTCTCAAAAGGTCGCTAGAGCACACACGAGCATGGCATTTCCTTTTTCCTGTTTGTTCGTACCAACAAGTTTTTACGGAAATAACGAGATCGGCGGGGTAGCCAATATACAGCCTTGGCCAAAAGTATTAGGCACCCTGTCAATTTTCTATCTGGACAAATAATCTAATATCTCGGGGGGAAAAAATCGGCAAACAATTTACCAAATGAGGTTTTGAAGCGGACAAAACAAGCTTCATTTTTCTCCCTTATTTTTATTTTTGCGATTGTTTGGTACCCGGTACATTATTTTGAAAATGCCGATGTTGCACATTTTTTGCACTTTGGAAAATCACGTGCTGGATTTTGAAATGTAGTAATCTCACCATTTAGTGATAAGCATTTTGAAAGGACATCGTTAGCTTTACTTTCGTTAAAAAAAAAATTTGCGGTTTTTTCCCGCAGAGCTATTTAGTTTTTTTTTATTGAATAAAAAAACGGCAGTTTTCCGAAAAAGCCGGCATCGTGCGGCGTAACTTGAAAACTATAAGATTTGGAATATTTAGTCTAAGGAGCTGCACGGAAAAAAAGTTGTACTTTGTTATTCTGGAGACAATTTTTTTAGATTTTTTTCAAAATTTCTTTGTATCGCCATTTTTGGTTGGTAGTCGACGATTTGTTTCATTAATTTATTGCCGTTACTTTGAAACAAAAATGTTTTAACGAGAATATCAAGAGGCGAAACGGTACATAAAGCCTTTGCCAAATGTATTAGGCACATCTATAAAATATTGATATTTTAAAAAGTACATAAAACTATTACGATTGCTGCGATATTTCGACTTGGGACTTCCCTTGTTTGTACGGAAGTTCAATTTTCACCCGTTTTTCGTATGGAAGTTCACAACTTTTCGGCATTTTCGAAAACAAGGTATCGAGTCGAACTAATGGAATCGGAGAAAAGGGCTTCTTTACTCTAAGAATAGCAAATGAAGGTTGGTAAAAGTTCTTGTCGAAATTAAAAAAAAGCAGATATTTAACGTTTAACGATCCAGATGTTTTGTAATCCACCAAAACAGGTTTTCTATTTTTTTCATTTTATATTTGATGATGCCGTCTTACCTTTACTTCAAAGAAATATTTTTTGTACTTTTTCAAATATCAATATTTTATAGGGGTGCGTAATACGTTTTTTGGCCAAGGCTGTATACCTTTTCTCCTCTTGACATTTTCATTAAAAAAATCTTTGTTTCAAAGTAACGGCAATAAATTAATGAGACACATCGTCGACTATCAGCCAAAAATAGCGATACAAAGAAATTTTGGAAAAAATCTAAAAAAACGATTTAGTGACTCCAAAATAACAAAATACAACTTTTTACTCCCTAGATTAAATATTCCTAACCTCATAGTTTCGAAGTTATGCCGCACGATGCTGGCTTTTCAGAAACCTGCCGTTTTTTTTTCAAGAAAAAACTAAATAACTCTGCGAAAAAAATCGCAAATAAAAAAAAAACTAAACTAAAACTAACGATGTCTTTTTCAAAGACCGTATCACTAAATGGTAAGATTACTATTTTTCAAAGTTCAGCACGCGATTTTGCAATATGCGAAAATCGTGAAAACCCGACATTTTCAAAATGACGTACCGGGTACGAAAAGAATTGCAAACATGAAAACAAAAAACTAAAATGAAGCTGGCTTCGTCCGCTTCAATACCCCGTTTGGTAAATTGGTTTACGATTTTTTTCTCTGAGATATTCGACCTTTTGTCCAGATAGAAAATTTACCGGGTGCCGAATACATTTGGCCAAGACTGTATGTGGTGAACAAAATGTGTCCGCGATCGTGGACATTGAGGAGTTTCCATGGTGCAAGAAATTTATTTCGAAATAATTTTTTTATATCAATACAACTCGATATATATTTATATATATATATGTATATATGTCTGACTTATAAAATACGATTTTTATATGTATTCAATTTTAATACTTACCCGCACGTTACGATTTATTCCGGAAAAGTTTGAGTATACTAATGAGGCGGTGCTATGCAAACTGTTTCTCGTAAAAAGAAAAACAAAATAAAAACTTGGGCCACTTAAAGAAAGTGATACCTGTGGTGTTGAAGTTTGCTTCGTTGAAACGCAATGAAAATCAGTCTTTGTTTTTTCATTTCTTTCTTTTTATTACTATATAAACTTTTCTTCTACAGTTTTAGGTTATGGATCCTCAATAAGGATTTCCAAAAATATTTCGGCGATATTCGAAGCCTAAATGTGTCAAAAGAAAATAGGGCAAGACGAACGAAAAAAATTCGGTGCATTCCAACAATGTAAACTTCAACACTATATATATTTGATCGATCTTCGATTATAATTGTGACAATTATTATTCATAATGAACTGTAGCAAAAATTAAATAATCGACGGTATCGCACTCATCGCTTCGAAGGATAATTTTGCATCGCTTCTCATTCAGCCGCATTAACAAAACTTCATTAGGTTCACAAGTACAGATGGTGCGCATGCGAAGTTGTTTGGGTTTGGGCACAGCGAAACGTATTATCGAACGCGTCACTTCTGGCCGTATGTATTTAAATCGATCGATTTTGATTTTCCGAGTGAAACAGGAAGGGAAGATATAGTGGGAGCAAGAGAAAGTGAAAGAGAAAGAGAAACAGAAAGAGAGAGAGAGAGAGAGAGGGAGGGAGGCACAGAAAGTCCAGATGACGTTGAAGTTGGTATCGATGAAATGCAACGATTTTTTTGTTAATTTTTCTTCTCTTTATTTTTATCGTTCATCCAAAGTCTTTGATTTAGCAAATTAACACGACATAAATGTCTCATAACAATATATTTGAGTGACAACCTTTGAGTGATTTTTACAGTCCAAATCGGCTGCAAAAATCCAACAATAAAAAATAAATCCATTTTCGTTGCATTCCTACGGTACAAACTTCAACATCATATTTCCACTCGATGAACTCCAACGAATGTAGTTTTTCTATTTTTATTTCTTTTTTCTCCGTTTTTACTTTTTCATCGCGGGGATTTTTTTCGATGGTGGCGTGCGAATGAAGTGGAAAGCTCCGAGCCCCTCGAACCACCTGGTCTGCACTCATCCGGAGCCTTCCACTGCTAATGCAGCTGATATGTTGAATTCAGATTTATTGATTGCAAACGCACACGTTTCTGGAAAATCCGTGCTATGATATATTGTCACTACCTCGTTTTCCCGAATATCGGAACTCTGATAGCACCCCCCCCCCCCCACACACACACACACATGCCCACACACAAACATATTTGTGCACGTGGAAAGGTGATTCTAAAAAGTTCGACTTCGAGGACTTGCGTCCATAATCGACAATTTGTTTGAAAAGAGATTCGTGCAGCCTCTTCAAAAGAGCCAGATGTGCTGAAAGCACAGAGCAGATGGGTTAGTTCACCCATAACGCCGATAAAAAAAGTTGGCAATCTCAATAGCATGAGAGATACGATTTTTTTTCAACTTTTATCCCCTATTAAGGGTACTTTCTGCTCGCCAAATCCCTTAACCCTTCGTTGACACACTTATACAGGGTGTCTCAAAATGACCTGACTTTTTCATTTATCAATAAAACGTATTTTTTATTTGGAAAGAACGAATACTCTTATTTTAACGTATGATACGAACATGGAGGTTATGTGTGGAACACAATATCGGATAAATGGCTGCCTCGACCGTGTTTGAAATTCAATTAAATGATTTTCCATAGAGATCCAATACATGCAAAAGGAGATGAAAAAACTGTCTTCCTTACCCTGGGTGTCATTTTTTGAAGCTCCTTGAGTAAAGTACAAATGTATTTTTGTCAAATTTGTCATTCTGTCGGTTGTTTGAAATTCTGTCAAAGTTGTCAGTTTTAAACCATTTTTGTCACGGAGTCTGTCTCAAAAACTAAACTAGTTAGGAATTTGGCATTTCTGAATATAATGTACCATATACGGCATTGAAATAATAAATACTGAAAACGCTGATTCACAATGTAGTATATATAATAATTTAGTGTTTACGTAATACAAACGCTGATTCATAATGTAGTATATATAATAATTTATTGTATACATGATACACGAAATTCGTAATGAAAATAAATGCAATTATTGTTGTATAAATATTTACTATACCAAATTACGTATTTTAGGAGTCGGTGCCAGCCAAGAACGAGAGATTGACGTCACGGAAACAACGAGATTCCGAATTTAAAACAGACTGTAGAACGTATATTTCATTTATTTTTCTTCGTTTCTCCTTTTTCTGCGAAAATGTGACAATATTGGCAATTGGTTGGTACTGACGCCAAAACTAAGTCATTTGGTATTGTAAATATTTAAATAACAATGATATTATATATTTTCATTATTAGCTTACAGCAGGAGTATACAAAGCTTTGTTTAGCTATCATCACACCATATGGTTCCATTTTAGTACTGCCTAACAACTAAGATTCAAAAAAAGCATTACCTAATCAAATACCTGGGTTTAAGAAAAACTAAATTGGTTATATGTACGAAATCCTAATAGAGCGAGGCCCGACTCGCACTTAGGCCGAGTTTTTGTAGTGAATTTGAAGTTGCTCGATCGTGTAACTCTCCGTGATTGAACCTTGATACTTCCTGATGACAGTTGTCCTGATGACAGAACTCAATGTTCGCCACTAAAAAGTAGCGCCCAATTTAAAATGTCAGGTCATTTTGAGACATCCCTTTATTTGGCCCCGATTTTAACACTCTGGGTCAATTTGATCCTGATAGTACTTCCTCCACCTGTCATTAACCTTCCGGTCGGTTCTTACTGAAACAAAATCAGGCATCCACTTCAAATATTTCTTCATATATCTTCATAATAGAAATTTGAAAAATATTAAATCAAAATGATCAAGAAAATTATTCAATTTTTTCTTTATTTGCAAAAGTGGGCATTGTACTAGAAATCTATCCAGGTCAAAATTACCCAGTGTGTCAACGTATGATTAAAGTGTTTGATACCATCATTTATAGGCACCTAGAGGTGAAATGTGCGATAGATTGAATGCAATTAAAAAATCGAAAAAGAAAAATTCGTTGCGTCTCGACAATGCCAGCTTTAGACCCATCTTTTCTCATATATTGCATCTAAGAATGGGAGATTGAGAAATTTTTGCTAAATGGTTTGTGACGTTCAATTCGAGCGGTAGGGGGACAGAAATATCGTACGAGTTGGAGGCCAATACTCCAAGAGTGTGTTCATGCAACATTGACACGAGGGTGGACGCAATATCTATAGTTTCCTGTGGACAAATCCATGCGGCCTACATTCGCATGGCCGAGCCGAGTTACCGGGGTTTGTACAAATTCAAAGGTATTTCCTGGCTGGCGAACACCGAGAGCGAACATTCCACATCTCCCTTATGCCATATAACGTATAAAATATACACGTGAGGTTGACCATACGCGCGCGAATGGTCGCGACTACAGTCGTGGCATTTTTCATTTCGCACGGATCATTTGATCATGTTGTAGCTTGCATCACGCGGAATGCACCGGGAATTTATTTTTTGGAATGATTAACGCGTTATCATTCAAATTTCTTGTTTTTTTTTTTAGAATTTTGGTAGCTTTAACAACTAAAATTTACAAAAAAATATTTTGGACCATACCAAAAGGGGAAGAAAATAATCATTTTCGTTGCGTTCCAGCGATGTAGACTTCAGGACTATTCGGTTTTAGTAAATGAGGTCGAATCTTTTTTGGAAACTGTTTAAATTGGGATAAATCGTTGTGGGACATTAGTTCTCTCATGGCAAATAGTACAACAATTGTTCCAATTTGATTCAGAAGTTGTTCAATTTTTCTAATTTTATTTCAAAGTCAGTTGTGGTCCCTGAAGCGCTCGAAGCTTCGCCGAAAAATCAGTGCACTTGTGCAGTGCAGAGACTAGTTGGATCGAAGATTCGGAGGATAAGACGCGCACCTCGGTCATGACGGAAGTCTCCGATAGTAGTGCTTCATTGGGAAGAGACCGTTTTTCTTTACTGAATATGCAAGTAGAATTCAGTCACTTACTGGGACACAAAGTAAGTCGGAAGTTAAAAATCTTTAAGCGGGAATGTTAGCGAAAAATCGACGGGTAATGTTTACCCCTTGATTGCGAGATATCAATGAAAGAAGAAACACGTGTCAACTACTTTTTCACCCTCAACATATGTACAAAATTATATTTAAATTCAACGGAAACCTTCTTAGATACGTATATATAAAACCCACATTGTTTCCATAAACAATACGAAATTGGTTGTTGAATTCATCCTTATCATTATAAATGTATAGTACTCGAAGAATACAATAGTTTTGCCATTTGAACTTGATTTCCATCCCACCCCGTTTACAAGTTATAACAAAAAAAACGAAGGGTGCGTTCCACCCCTTACGACGATGGAAAAGTTGTACCACGTGACTCATGGTGCCAAGAGAGATAGCAGAAAATTTCGAACCCAGATTTCTCAAAGATAAGTAACGTTTAGGGCAAAATCAAGTCGTCAAGCTCTGCCTCTTCGAATTCTACAGACCCTGATGCTTTGTTCTTCCTCAAAAAAACCTAACCGTCTGTGAGACAAAGTCTATTCCAATATCTGTGAGGTTATGTTCATTTTGTACATGCTCTTCAAAAACAGGTTCCTCCATAACGTAGAAACACGTGTCGAATATTTGGACCCGTTCTACAAATCTGCAGTTTCATCAAAATCGGTCAGCGCAGGTACCTTGTAAGGTTCCAGTATGAAGGAAGCAATGAGCGCTGATGAAAGAAAACCGTATTTCAGGTCGCGTCCGAATGCGAGACGGACGCGGCGAAGTGCAGAGGACTCAAGAGTATCTCAACCGTAATAGTAGGGTCTTCCGGCCCCAACGACCGGAAGGAACCATCAGAGGAGAATGGATCAGAGGGAAAGGGCGGAGAGAATCAATCAAGATCGATGCGCAGCTTGAGTTGGTTGACTCGTGGCAGATCAGTGGACTAGGAAGTCCTCTCTGGAGCGGAACGTTCTCCTTGATTCAAATCTTGATCGCGGGTGGAGTTAACTGAATAGAACCGCAGGCACACAAAGGCATATGCAGACATGGGCAAACTGACGTAGATTGGGGCATTGTCGTATGGAAGCTTATCGACGATTGGTCTTTGTGCTGGAGCACAGATGGTTATGCATTCCAGAGGGCTCTACGGGTACGCGTAGACATGTATGTCGATGTGCCGGAACAGATGGGTACAGGCCTGGCTGCAATGCGGAATGACATCTCTGTCCGATTGCCTAGTATAACATGGTTTCCATATTCGCGGCCGTGGCGAAAATTCCACTCTTGATCTTGACGTTTCTCGATGGCGTCGACGTCATCGACCACTAGGCGAACTTGTAACGACAATGGCCACGTTGGCTGTACGGATAAATCGGCCAGCTATGGCGGATCAAGGTGAGATTGTAGAGCGAGGGTGGAACGAAGGGAGTGAAGAGGCCCGAATGACCAGGCACGCGAACACGATTAGCTCGGACGAATCAGCTGTAGGAACATGTACGTCCACGTAGGTCATGGGTAATCTAACATCTATCAACGTGGCCTAGTGTATACACCTGAATACGAAGATTTCGAGCTCGACCCTGTCGAGTAAAGTTACCCTGCGGGAAAGAGGGGTTGGATGGAAAAAGCACCCTCGTTCGTATGTAGAACACGCGAGGAAAGTAAATAGTTCGGTGATCGGTTATGTACGGGGTGTGGGAATTGAAGAATTTGCTCCATCGATACACATTTTTTTCTCGCACCTTAGACCTCAGTAGACAAACGAATTACGAATTGAATAATGACTCGTTAGGAATCAGGATTAGATGCTTAGATTATGAGTAGGGTCGTTTTTATCCCGTGAATATGGGCAGTTGGAGAAAAACATGGCACGATCCTTTCAATGTGTTAGAGCGGTATGGTGGATAATCCTCCAGGGTGAGAGGCGAAACACATCGTGTTCTTGTTGCCTTATTGATTACTTTTCTGCCGGCTTCGGCTCGCGTGTAGGTCGGAAATTTGGTTCACGTGTACGTCGGAATTTGATTTTAGGGTCGTATCGTATAAAGGGTTATATGAATCAAGGTTATTATGAAAAATACGTTCGGTATAATTTTTTTTTAACGCTGTCTGTATATTTCAATATTTACTGAGAATCATGGCATCAGGACAAACAAAACATAATGGATTCCGTGAGATTTTGATTCAGGCGTCTTCATAAGCTGAAAATAGGAAAACATGCTCTTTTGTTGCCTCGTTTTTTTGACCAGCGTTTTACCTTGAATTTGCAACTAAGATTTCGTAAAAAGTCCAATAGTTGACCGAGTTTCGACGATTTTGGTGAAGGATCAGATCACCCACTGCACTATGGGTGCGCGAAGTTGGCCCTCCAAAGTCGAAGGAAAAAAAACATAATGGGTTCTAGTTGCCCCCCACATAGTTCTGGGGTTCTTTGTACTTTTTAGAAATGGTTCTGTTGTTAAGAAAGAAATTTTTTGCTTTTTCATTCGGGGGGGGGGGGGGCAACTTCACAATTCACAAAATTTACATGAGTGTACCGTTGTAAATATTTATCTGACAAGGAAATGTTATAAAGATATTTAACAGAACTCTTCCGGGGGCAAACAGAACTCCAAAGAAAAATTCATTTCTCCAAAAAAAAAAATTGATCTCACTCAAAGCATTCCATCGCGTCACCAATCTACTGCTCAGTAGAAGGAAAAACATCGTTTCTCGTTGCCTGCCATATAGTTCTGGAGTTCTATGTACTTTTTATCGATAATTCTGTGGTTAGTAAGGATTTTTCTTTTTCGTCAGGGGGGCTAACTTCACAATTCACAAAATCTACTTGAGTGTACCATTGTAAATATTTATCTGACAAGGAAATTTTATAAAGATATTTAACAAAACTCTTCCGGGGGCAAACCGTCCTTTGAAAGGGAAGATCGCTTTTTCACAGGTTTCGCTTGGCGGTTTAGGATCCCGCAAAGACCCGGAAAATTCTGGAAGTTTCCTAAATTATAGATATCCTCGCAGCATCTTTCCACCTTGCCGGCTTAATTTCACCCTGAAAAAAACGCACCTACAAAAAAACCCTAAAATTGTATAATATGAGCAAGATTCCGAATTTTCTATGTTTGAGAAATACCCGAATGTCAAATATGATCCCAATATCCATACAGACAGCACAAGCATCCCTAATATGAAGTCGACCAAACCCGGGCACTGGAATATAATTTTTTTCCAAAATCCATATACTTACCGCTATGGCTTTTTCTCATTATTCAATTTCCTATAAACAGCCTCCCCCATCAGCAACTATATTTTTTCATCACCATATATCTGCACCCAGAAGTGTCAGAGCAGGCTCTGTTTTTAGTGGTCTCAGAATTTTAGCTCCTAACGAAGACTCGATAAAAGTTGAACGAGCCGCTGCCACGAAAAGTGTTCGTCAATTCTTTGCGGCGAACGAGATTCGCTCGATGCGACCCAATAGTTTATACGAGGACGATAGTAGAATTCGAGAGGCTATCGAAACAGGATATTGCACTACAGCGAATCGTCCCGCTCGTTCTGGAATCTCTCTCGCCACGATCGCCGCGGCTTTCTCGTAGACTCCAGGGAAATTCGTCGAAAACTCGTTTTCGAAATGCTATCGGGAGGCGTGAGACACCAAGAGCCGCGAAGCTTCGTTGTGTAGTAGAGTTTCGACGAGCTGAAGTTTATTTGTGCCATTACCTCCTATGTATCCTTATATATGTACAGGTCAATGTGCCTGTGTGTGTGCACATGTGTATACGTATAAAAGAATATACAAAGGACTTTCATTCCCCAAATGGAGCAGATGCTCCGAACTATATAGTTTTACACATTCGTAAATCTATACGTGTACAGATGTATGCTTACATTTATGTAAATGTGATTTTAGTTCGTTAGGGTTTATATAATATTGAATATGGAGACTTTGGGCTGCTGTGAGGACAGTCCTAGAAGTCGAAGCGTCTTCAAAATCAACTATATATTCTCCCGAGGACCAGCGTACTATTTTTAGTACAGAACCATGGACAAACAAACGCAGCTTTCAAATCACCCCACCGGGACCATGACCGAATGTCCTAGTACTCAAACTAAATTTTCAAACTAAGTTTTAGTTACTTCTCTGGACCTCTTTTTATGTTCCAGTAACCCAATGACCTAAAAGAACAAATATAGAGGGTGTTCTTCTACGCTTCGGCGCCTCTAAGCCAAAGTAAAAACACCCCCTGAGTATCAAGCCTGAATACTTTCTCGATACTGAGATATTAATATTTGTATGTGTGGATCTTTACGACTAAATCATTTTCGTCTCCAATGGATCTGCAATCTAGCCTTCTTCACTCATGACATTAAGGTTTGTGTGTTTGAGACGCAACGAAAAATCATTTTTTTTAAATTGCACCAATTTTATTTTCCCGAATAGACTGTGAAAACCTTATTCATTCTTATTAAAGATTTACAGCCCCAATTCGCAAAAAGGCTTTGGATATTAATAAAAAACAAAGAAATTGAACATTTAAAAAATCGTTGCATTCCAACGATGCAAACTTCAACGTCATCACCATTCTGGCTCAGGTGGATTTATATACAGTTGATTTTGATGACGTACAACTTCTAGGTCCTCACGATAGACCACACTCCCCACACTCAATATTGTGTAAACCTCAATTACTTCGAAATTGCCTATAGATAGATGTAAGCTTATTAATATATATGAATGTCATCGCTGTCGCGACTACACGGCACTCAATACAATGGAACTGAATCTCGTCCCATACCGCATCAACTATCAGTTCAGACCAAATTACTATGTATATCACACGAAATATGTAAATATATGATCGGCGTTTCCATGCTACCTTCCAACTGATAAACAATGCAATAGAGCCCCAGAGAGAGAGCGAGAGATCGACAGAGAGAAAAGAAGCCACTACAAGAAGTCTTTCGCGTGCCAACAAAACACTCGCGGTATACTAAATTTTTCATGAATAGAATACATGCCACGAAATAATTGGATTCGTTTCAACCTTCCTCACAGTATGTATCCGTAAAGACACTTGATATAATTTCAACGCTGAGGCTAGCCGCCCGGTTATCGAACGAATAAGCGTATAATATTCGTCCGGACAGCGGCTAAAATTTCATGCGGTTCACGCTGTACAACGCCCCAAACAAACAATCCCAAACACACAAACGCAAACAAATCAACCCAAACCCAAAATGACAAACGCGAACAAACCACACAAAAAAGAAACCTAAACCCAAATAAACAAAATCCAAAAACCCAAACCCAAACAAAACAACCAACCACACCCAAACACACCCACACAAACAAACCCAAATAACACTAACCCAAAACAACCAAAACCCAAACAAACCCAACCAACCCAAACAAACCCAAACGGCACAACCCCAAACAAAACCAACCAACCCAAAAACAACTAACCAACCCAAACACAACCAACCAACCCAAACCCAAACAAAATTATAAAGATTTTCTTCGGATGCGACCGTGTAAATTATTCTTCCGGATAGTTTGTTCAACAATTTAACACGATCGATCCGGACAATTATATATATGTTGTTCGTCCGGATACTAGCTTACACAAATCACAATAATATGTACGCCTACTGGAAATACGGCGTGAGCTGAGCCGCTATCCGGACGAATAACACACGCTTATTCGTCCGATAATCGGACGGGGAGACACTCCGTAATTTCAATGAAAAAACCGCGCGTCTCAAGGATCTTTAACAATGATGCATGAGAGGAGGTCGGGGGGGCAAGAATTCAAGACGATACAATTAGTTTCGTGCATACAACTTGTTACACACTCCAACCGTCTACTCGCGATTGATAGCCTCATGGAGGCGGATCGCCCGTAGGCGATAAAAAATATTTATCGTACTCTACCCCCTTCGAAGGTTTTTTTTCTGTTACTTTCGACGTTGAGAATGTTTGCTCGCTCTCGCTCTCGCTCTCGCTCTCTCTCTCTCTCTCTCTCTGTCTCTCTCTCTCTCTCTCTCTCTCTCTCTCTCTCTCTCTCTCTCTCTCTCTCTCTCTCTCTCTCTCTCTCTCTCTCTCTCTCTCTCTCTCTCGCTTCCCCTGTGTTTCTGTCTTTCTCATCGATGAATCAGGCGATAACGCCGAGAAATCGAGTTCACTTTTTTCGCGCCTATATATATATATGTGTGTGTGTATGTATATGTATATAAAATAGGAAATTTGAAGTTTCACTATATGTATGGGTAGTACGAGAGGCAGGATAGGTATTAAATACGTGACCCGACTCGACCCTGTGCCCTGTGCGATATGCTCTCCGCGTTTCCGTGAGACTGACTCTCACCCCTTTTCATAGCCCTGTAGGCGGGATGAGAATCACCAGGGGCCTCCTCCATCCCAATGGCCATTATTATCAGCGCTGCAGTACGTATACTGCACACACATACACACGAGCGCACATACATATGTGTATACAGGGTTATTCACAATGATCAGGGTTCCCTTCGTGAGAATATTGGGTGTCATTGCGAGCAAAACACTTTTTTCAAAATGCCCTGCGACAAAAATGGGACGAGACATTCGCGTCCAAAGTCAAAGTAGTAAACGATGGCACAGAAGTTGCTGAATCACGTTCTCGCCAGCTGGATCGAGCGCTGGTACGACCCGAGTCGAAATTTAGACCCTCCTTTGAATGCTGAGAACCTATTTCCTTTGTAACGCACAGACCGCCGCCCTCCTTTGACTCCCCTTGAACCTATATGGAGAAATTTGCACCGTTGGCGACCCTCCTTTAGCCCTACTGAACCTTCTATTCAACCTCCTGAGCCTCCTTCAGGCCTATGGCTCTGCGAGCCACCGATGAAAGGCGTCAAAGGACAGTTAGTAGGGCGAAAGGAGGTTCAAAAGAGGGTCTGTAGGTTTGCGTAAGCATTAAATCAGGCTCACTAGGGTTTAAAGGAGGTTCAGATGAACCTACTAAACCTCCTTTGAGTGAAAAAGTCCAATTTCTGCCACTTTTGGAGGTTCAGTAGGTTCTGATATACATGTTTTTGAGATTTCCATTTGAACCTCTTGAACCTCCATTGAATGACAAATTGGGATCGAAAGGAGGTTTAAAGGAGGGTCTAAATTTCGACTCGGGGAATCCGCGTTAAAACAAATGATTTTTTCCACAAATTTGGTTTTTTTGGTAAAGAATAACGAACTTGCAAATCGATAATATGATCTAATATATTTCGCTTATCGTTTCATACTTGAGGAGGAAAAACAATTGCGCGTGATTAACTACTGTGCGATTGTTTGGGCAGCGTCTGTCATTGATCGCGAATACTTCGCAACTTTTGTCGGAGGATATTTAAAAAAACGGGTTTTGCTCGCAATTGCTCACTTTATATGCTCACCAATGGAAGCCTCATAGTTGTGAATCACCCTGTATGTGCGGAAGTACATTTGGAACCCGTTACATATACGTGCTGTTAGCTGAGTGAACGGGCTGTTTGGAGGACGATCCTTGAGTTTTATCGAAAGGTATCCACTGGTTTTAGGACGGCAGGTCCTTGCAGGGACTTTTTTGAACAATATCCTTGAATTACCTCATTGTGTTTTTGAAGACAGGCCTCGAAGTCCGATGTCTTCGAAGTCTCATTTATCGATATTTATATGCGGTATAAAAAATAGTTAGAGTGTGTAGTGTGAATACATGTGTGAGAAGAAGCGCAACATGTGATGGGCTGCAATAAGAAAAGACTCGAAACAGAAGAAACAACGCCCTTCGCGACAAGACAAAAAACGTTCGGTAGCCACGAGAATTGGACGTGTACTATGAATACGTGTATTCAATATTATCACCTAAATAGAATTCACTGATTATCTGTTTTGCCTACGATATATTTCTTTTATATCTTTCTTATATATATTGGGGGTACAAGTGAGTTTTAAAGGATTTTTCATAAAAATAGTGGCTGCATTCTGCAAAAATGGTAACATTACTTGGTGAGTCGCTCTCACCAATTCTGCAAGTTTCATTTGCGTTGGACACTAGTCTTCGTTCAAAAACTCACAAGTTGAAATTGATGGAGCATGGTCCCCATAAGCCTCCCACAGAAATCGATGATTTTCAGCTGCTTCTTTTTTATATTCGGAAACGGGGCTCCTGCTAGCATTAGGCTAATTTCTGTTTGGGTTTGTTCGGGCCAGTGGGCCTCTCGCTGATTCTAGCAGGAACCCCACTTCCGAATATGTGCCATTTTTTCAAATGGAAGGAGAAAAGTAAAGCTTTCCGCAAATTGCGTTTCGTTTGCACAACAGACGACATACGATATTTGGAGTTAAAAAAAAACGATGTTGTTTACACCTCGACAAAATGAGACGTACTGGAAACTAAAGCCTAATGACGATGCTTCAACTATGAAGGTGGCGTGACCATGGTCCGATGTGATTTAATACTAGTAACGCAGTATACACGGTGTCCTGTTATGAATGCATTAATCCTGCAAGTGTCGATAGGTCAGATCAAATGATATAAATCGACAATAACTAAGCAACTTTTTAAAGTAATCGGCACGGTATGCGTAGCAAATTTTTTTTATATCGCAGGCTATCGAAGTCAGATGTTCGATTTGGTTTGTATGTAAATGTTGCATGAGATCTCTTTTCATAAAGCTTCCTCATCACTTAAGGATGTTGAGTCCCTATGAAACATGTTAATGTTAATTGTTCAATAAATAGCTTTTTAATCGTCATGAAATTTTTACACGACCTCCTGAATACTTCATGTAAAGAGATACCAAATTTTCAGAATTCTATCATCATTACTTCAACCTCCTTAAGGGTTGAAATAAAAAATGATAAGAAAATTCGGAAAATTTGGTATGTTTTTTGTATGAAGTATTTAAGAGGTCGTGTTAAAATTTCACGACGACTAGGAAGCTTGTTATTAAAAAATTAACATTTTGTTAAGAACAATTTTTAAAAGAAATTAAAAAAAATGTATCAATAAACTTTGTTTTGTTTCCGTTGCTTTCAGTATATTGTAGATATTATAAAATTCAGAGGTCAAAAAAAAAACTTATTGCAAAGTTACATCAGTTTCCATAAAACAACATTTAATTTGTGAATGTTAATTGTACAATAACGGGCTTCCTAATTGTCGTGAAATTTTTACACGACCGCTGAAATACTTCATACAAAAACATACCAAATTTTCAGAATTTTATCATCATTTTTTGGGACTTAACATCCTTAAGGTTAAAAAGAAGACTGTTCCAGATAAAATAAATAATGAACAGTATTTTTTTAAAACCGGGTAAAAAAGTCTTTATTTGCAGAAATGGCATGAGAAAAACCAAAAACAGATGATTTTTATCTCGAAAAAGGTCCCACGGTTTTCCACATTTCAAGTTCGGAATTTCAGTTTAGTAAAAACTAAACTGAAATTCCAGCATATTGGAGGACATGATCTGACCTAGCGACAGTTGCAGGATTTTCTGTTCATAACTGGATACCCTATGTGTGTGTGTGTGCGTACATATATATATATATATATATAGGGGTATGTGTGTGGATATAAAAAATATCGGCAAGACGATATATATCGACATTTCGTTATTTTCACCAGTGAGAACAAACGACGAGTAATCACGAATAGGGGGCGGATATTGCGCCGACACTTTTTCTCCCTCACTCACATTTTTTCTTCTCTCTCTCTCTCTCTCTCTCTGTCTTTCTCTCTCTCACGCGCACTCTGTTTGGGGTGTCTCATGTCCTAGTTTCTTTTTCCCTCGCTGGGTTTCGCGGGGCCTCGATGAGAGTGGTGGTTCGTCTTTTTTTGGTTTTTTTTTCCTCCGGATACCAAGTTCGAGTTACACGCCACGATGAATCTGGATCGATCGTTTTATCCGGTGCCACCGTTGGGGAATAAAGGTCCCATGTTTGCTCGGCAAAGAGGCTTAGGAGTTTTCCGCAGGCCCAACGCGATTAGCTTTTCCCACGTGCGTCGTTTTCCTTCCTATAATTCCACTCCTCCACCCCCACCGCCCCTGCCCCGTTTTCGATAGAAATAATCGACCGAGATTCTCGTACTGTGCGCGAATATTTCGTACCCGGTTCACGAAACGAGTATACGGGGGAGTCCGCGGGGCAAATCGCTGCTGTTCGACGAGAAATTCAATAAAGTGCATTTCGAGCGATAAAATCGTCATGGCATCAATTATATTGTCGCGGTGTGTTCA
Source organism: Ophion costatus (assembly GCA_951751655.1). Taxonomy (NCBI): domain Eukaryota; kingdom Metazoa; phylum Arthropoda; class Insecta; order Hymenoptera; family Ichneumonidae; genus Ophion; species Ophion costatus. The sequence goes on from OX632356.1 coordinate 46,686,893, forward strand.
ATTATCAGCGGAACGTTAATTTACGGTGTCGAATAACCGCGCATCCTTGAAACGCAACAAAATTTTTTTTCCTTTTTCTTTTAAATACATTTATCTGATTTTATTGCTACGCGAAATCTTTTCCGGCACGTCCACGTCGTAGATCCCTCATTGCAATTATGATTGAAAACAAAGCGTTCGAAAAGTTCTCGTAACCGGAGACTGTTTAAGGATGTTGAGTCCCTATGAAACATGTTAATGTTAATTGTTCAATAAATAGCTTCTTAATCGTCATGAAATTTTTACACGACCTCCTGAATACTTCATGTAAAAACATACCAAATTTTTAGAATTCTATCATCATTACTTCGACCTCCTTAGGGGTTGAAATAAAAAATGATAAGAAAATTCTGAAAATTTGGTATGTTTTTGTATGAAGTATTTAAGAGGTCGTGTTAAAATTTCACGACGATTAGGAAGCTCGTTATTAAAGAATTAACATTTTGTTAAGAACAATTTTTAAAAGAAATTAAAAAAAATGTATCAATAAACTTCGTTTTGTTTCCGTTGCTTTCAGTATATTGTAGGCATTACAAAATTGAGAGGTCAAAAAAAAACTTATTGCAAAGTTACATCAGTTTCCATAAGACAACATTTAATTTGTGAATGTTAATTGTTCAATAACGAGCTTCCTAATTGTCGTGAAATTTTTGCACGACCTCTGAGATACTTCATACAAAAACGTACCAAATTTTCAGAATTTTATGATTATTTCCGATTTGGGACTCATCCTTAAAAAAAAATCGGGCATCGGAAGAGAGAAAATCGTTACGATTCAACGATGCAAACTTCATACCGCATCGATGCTCGATAGATGCCCGGCATATGTGTTCGAATTATCAGTCGAGATACGTACACTAATTATTCCGGGTATTTCGAAATATTATCGCATACACGCATGTATGTACATGTGAAGATGATTTTTTTTTCGGAATAACATATTTTCAATTTACGCACGAATACGCTCAATTCTGCGATTCCACTAGAATGTTTCCTGTTTCATCGTGATTTTTCGAAGCTCTCGTATATGCGGGGTAACGAGATATTCGCGGATCCTCTACTCGTCGGAGTGGCTTTGAGAGCTCATAGAAACCAGCACGATCAAACACGGAGCAAATTTTTGCACGCACACTATTTCCCCACCCTCCGGATACTGTTTTATTTACTTTATTTTCCAATAATAACCCTATGAAAATTGCGCGGTCGAGGGTATCGAATCGTATTGCGGTAAAATATTGCGTTGAAGCGAATGAAAAAGTATGGAATGTAAACAGTATGCAAGAGACAGGGCAATCCCCAAATTCATTGTCCCCGAAAGGTAACATCTTGCTTACTTTGCTTAAAAATCTACTTTCCTGGTCCATTGCCCCAAAAAGTAATTCCCTGGCTAATTCTCCCAAAAAGTAATTTCCTAGTTCCTTCTCGCAGAAAGTAGCTTTTTAGTTACTTTTCCCAAAAGGTCAATCCCTAGTTGCTTATCCCAAACAGAATTTGTCTAGTTGCTTCTCCCAAAAAGCAACTCCTCAGTGAGTTTTTCCAAAAAGCTAGTTTACTAGTTAGTTTTAGTAGATCCCTAATGACTTTTAGCACCTTACTAGTTCCTTTCAGTGACTTGCTAGTTCCTTTAGTGACTTCCTAGTTACTGTGGTAACTCGTTAATTACCTTTCGCACCTTACTAAGTATCCTTGGCAACTTACTAGTTACGTTCAGCAACATCCTGGTTGCTTTAGTAAACTCCTTAGCTACGTTTAGTGATTTCCTAGTTACTTTTAGCACCTTATTGTTTACCCTCAGCAGCTTAACAGTTCGTCTTAGTAACTTCCTAGTTAGTTTAGTTACTGGCTAGTTGCTTTAGTAACCCTTAGCTATTTTTAGTAATTCCTAAGTTACTTTTAGTAATTTCCTAGTTACTTTTTACATAAAAGTGACTTTTCTATGGAAAAGTTCACTAAAAACAAAGCAAACCAACCAAAACCATCGAATACATGTGCATCCCATTCCTAAATTCGGATCGCCCGAGAATCAATGTAACTCATGCGCACAAAAAGTACACGAAAATTACTCACTGTTCGGATCGTGAATCCAACGTTTTTTGTCGCCGACCTTCATGATTCGAGTGTCATCCTGGAACAAAAACAACGGGGCAATTCAATGGAAGAGCAGAAAAAAAAGCAACGCGAAACAGAACAGCGTCTAGGAAATTAACCTAGCCATAATCATTTGAGGAATATTGTCCCTTCTTGCTTTACGTTTCGAGAAGGAGCAAAAAACGCCGCGTCGTCGAGCTACGTTCCAGCGGAAGCCGTGGAAAGACTGATTTCTCTCTCCCTCGCTCTCTCTTTCTTTTGGGCAATGTCCACATCGGGGATTGCTAGAGTAAACTCAGGCCTGGTGCCGAGGGACGTCGAAGAAGATGAAGAGCTCCGGTTGGGCAAACTCGAGCGGCCAGGCAAAATTCATCGTTCCCTTCCCATGCCGTCAGTCTCCAGCGACCGAAAAGCTCGGGCAAGTTTTCGTGTGTACACTGACTCTTGAGAGATAAAATAGCCTAATCCCTTACGTTTTACGGGCCGAATAATTTTGGGTTGCGCCCTTTTGATTATGAGCGGTATATATATATATATATATATATATATATATATATATATATATATATATATATATATATATATATATATATATATATATATACACACACTTCGAGGTTATAGTAGCGTTATATGCACTCAGGGATTCGCGAAGAAGCAAACTTAATTACGTAATTAACGCGAACAAACGTAGAAAGACATGCGATTGAGGAGGAGCGAGCAGGTGGGGTGCCGGGGCGAGAAAAGGAGCGCGAGAGACATTGAGCCAAGATATAGCCCTGCGGATAGCCAGTGAATCCGATAATTCGGGAGAAACTCCGCCAAACGAAATAGAACGATCAGATGTATATACAGGGTAGCCCGAAAAATGCTGAAGAGGGTTTAAAATGAAAATGTAGATTCGTATCACCACCCATCCGAATCACCCTCATGCATGTTCTACATTTTCTTTTCGTTTTCGAGAAAAAAGCATTTTTTAATTTTTCCCTTTTGTGTAAGTACTTTTCTTGCAATTTTTTTATTTGCATTATCCATGTGAAATGCACTGTTAAATTTAAATTCTTTACAACAAGAAACTATTTTTTTCTTGCTTTCAGCTCAACGTACCGGTATGTGAAATACAGAACCAATATCAATGAATATTTTATCCTCCGTAAGATGTTGAAGTTTGCATCATTGTGAAGCAACGAAAGTTTTCACGTTTTGGAATCATTAACCTGTTAGCATGCAATTGTTTGCCAATTTCAGGCTACGATAATCACTCAAACGTTTTTTTTTTAAAGGATTTCAATAAGCTGAACAACCTGAATCTGCAAATAAATATTTTGAGCAATGACAAAAATAAAATAATAATTCTCGTGCTTAACGATGCAAACTTCAACACCAACTTTCCGTTCACGTTACTATTTCCAGTTCTTGCAAAACTCCACAGAGTGTTGGCCAGAGGCACTTGTTTCCCAATGCACTTCTGCATCGCATGTGCACGAGGGCACAGGGGAAGTGTGGACGGCATATGTCGACACAGGCAGCTGCATATACACGAGACTTTTGGAAAATGAAACATGAATGCCGCCTAACAAAAAAAATCCACTCAAAAACATTATCGCTTGTTGTACCTTATAAAAACATTCTGATTCACCTTTATTTGAATTCAAGCAATAGTTCCACGCTATTTTTCAAATTAATCAAACGTACGAAAAGAAAAGTGATCCAACATTTTGTCAACTGGCTAAGCCAGTTTATTAGAAATGTTGTACACGGAATTGTTGAACCTTAGGGATAATATTTTTTCCAAATGTTTCGTTTTCATTCAAAAGATTATACTATTATCATATATCGATACAAGCATATATATATTTTATCTTATATATATACATTTTTTCACGCACACCCACACACACACACACACACATGGACAAAAAAGGTCACGCGGAAAAAATTGCCATTGAAGCAATATGAAAGTGGATGGAAAGCTCATGCAAATCATTCGGCTGGCCCTATCCTTGCACTCTATCCTGGAACATTGAACTTTAGGGCCCTTTATCTCGTTCTCCCTCTCCCTCTCTCTTTATATATATATATATATATATATATATATATATATGTTGGGAACAGAATGTAGCGGAAGTATACATCACACTAGGTTGCTGCTTTCTGTTCTCTTCGCCATGTTAGAATTATCTCCAACTAATTGTGAGACGGCGGAAGTAAACTTTACCAATTAACCGCCAGCGCGCTCTTACGCGGCCGTTTAGGAGAGCAACGATCTTCCAAAAGCGACTCTCGAGCATAGCCGTAAACCGATAGATGGGACGAACTCGAAACTTCGTCGTGACGACGAGACCGAGGGTGAAACAAACGCGCAGGAGACTGCGAGCTAGATCTGGCAGAGCCTCTGACGTTCGGAAATTGACCTCGGATAATACCCACACACACGCATGCATATGAACGTACCTACGAAATAGAATATCTATGTACAAAGGCAACACACAAAGTGCAGAAAGCCTCCGTCTACGAAGCACGAGAGCTTGATTTCGAAACTCATCGATGGAGGGAGACAACGATCTATGAATTTAGAATATGCCGGGTCTTGAGAGATATATAAAAGAAGAGAGAGATAGAGGGGTCGATTGATTAGTTTAATTGTGTCTTGGTTGCTCCATGAGGCGAAGCATTACAATTATATTGATTTCCAAGATGGTGTAAAGTTGACAGGGAATGAAAATAACAGGAAAAAAAGCGAGCGGAAGTGAAAGAGAGAGAAATATCTAGAGATAGTAAAAAGTTCTTCAATCGGACGAATTATCGCCTCGTATTGTACGATCCCGTGACTTCTAGACTCGAATCATATAAAGTGGTTCCGACATGATAAATCTTTCGTTAATAAATTCCAAATTATTAAATCATCCGCGTAATTTGGCGTTACGGCATTAATGCTCCACTACATCAGCTACTGAGGATAGAACTTCGGATTTGAATAAAATACGGACCAAATCCGTTGATCCAATGACGACAGGCACTTTGTTAAAATAGTCCTTTTTTAACCATACGTTGAAAGCTGCTCAAAAATCGATCGTGAAATGCCCGCGCATATATTGAAGAACTTGTGCAGTAATTTTTTCTGTTCAATGAGTATTTCCATGGCATTGACGTTTGCGTCGTTGGAATGCAACAAAAATGTTTCTTTCACATTCCGGTATTTTCTGGTAGTACATTGAGGCTAGGACATTCACTAAAACCTTTTTAAGATCGCTTATTACAGAACTTGCAACTAAAAACTGCAGAAAAAATGATTTTGGATGATAATGATAATAACACAATTAGAAAAATGGTCGTTTCCGAGTCAACATTTTTAGCCTTCTTTGAACCCTTCCAGGACTCATTTCTTTTGTAATGCACAAGCCACCAGCCTCCTTTGGGCCTACCAAAGCCTATTCGTCGAGTTCAGTGCCATGAAGAGACCTCCTCTTAGTCCAGTGTAGCCTCTGTTAGACCACCCAGACCTTCTTTCGATCCCCAGTTTCAGTGACCCGTGTAGAACACAGGCCTCTTCAACCTGCTGTAATGTCCCACGATTTTTGGGATTCAGATCGACTTTCGAGTTCGCAATATTTTACAAATTTCCCGACTAATAGAAGGAAAAGAGACTGATTTGAGAACAGGCCATCACACTTCGTTGGTCGTTAATGGATTCCCCCCGGAGAGGCGATATGCCGAAGCAAATGAAATCATCCCTAGACAATACGATCTTTGTCGCTGATTCTGAAGAAGACACCTTTGCTGAAAACTCTCTGTTTGGCTGGCGTTCGGGGACGCCCGAGTTGATACGACCGGCATCTGTCATCAAGAGTATGGCCCCTCAACAAAATTTAGAGCGGGATCGAATGGCATACACCAGCCGAAAGAAAGGACAGAGCGTGCAAGGGGGAAACACACTACAGGTGACGGCGTTAAAAATTTCCTCGTGGTCAGTGGTTCCCTTATCTATTGGAAGGAAATGGAAAGATGTTGTAGATCTCGGAAGTCTGATTAATCGAACCTATCACCAAGTGCGTTGAAAGCAAAGGAATTTGAGACGAACATTCGCAGGGGTCAGGTCACTCGTGATTATTTAATCATAACGATTAGTTTTTTTGCTTTTTTCATGTACGCATTCAATTATATTTATATAAAAATTTCCGAACAGAATTATTGTTTTTTATGCATACTATTGTAGTACGAATACTTTTAAATAATATGACGAAAATTTGTGAACGATACTCAGTGCGATGAATCAAATTTTTTGAGAACCACGTTTGTGAGTCGGACTATCGTCTTATTATGTAGAAAGACCACGCGTAGTTTCTCACCGAAAAACGTTGATGTATTTCCCTTACTGTAGGATTTATTAAATCATAAAAATGAGCCTACATGGCGACTCGAAACGATAGTACGAAAACTCCGGCGGTTGATAAATAAACTATCCAAATCGATCCGGTCGTAAGATCGACAAGGCCCGAACCACGGGCATTTCACCGCGCACAAGACCTCCTCATTCTCCCTTCCCAGTATCTTCGAGATGAAGAACGAAGAACCAATTCCTAGAAATGCAGCACCGATCGTAGCCCTAACCCAATCAAAAATTTCCCAAATTACTCCTCCACTCTAATTTAACCAATCATGTGAGACGACCTATGTTTTATGCACTATTCTCCAATCCACAAGAGACGCATCACCAACAATGTGTGCCCCTACTCTCTCAAAATTTGTATCACCTAATTCTTACGTCGAGGAAGAGGAGCGTTTTTAAGTCAGTCTGCCGACCGAATCGTGAGTAGTCAGTTCCTTTTTTTTGAGTCTTGTATAATCGTAATTGGAGGAAAGTCTCCCAACATTTTTTATCAAGTTAGTTTCGCTACCTAAGGAGTCTCCGTCGATTTTTCTTTGAAACAAGAAGTTAGTCGCGTTAATCTTTTTATAATTAGTGTAATCGCAGTCGTAGTAAACGTCGGTTTTGCAATAAGAGTTCGGAAGTGTGAAAACTGTGGAAAAAAGGGTAAAATAAAAGAAAAAGGATCAAGAGTCTAAACCTGCATTTCGACATCTCAACTACCTGACCAGCACGAATTCCTACACTGATTCACGCAGCAGAAGCAATTGGGTTTCACTCATTCCATTTCATTTGAACCAAACGAAGTAAGTAATCATGAATATTTTTCACACACGTAAAGGAAAAGATGAGGATGTTCTCCCATTTCAGCGATCTTGGACGTCTTCCCAATTAGACGCCCACTAGCTTGGAATTTATACAACATCGCTCTCTTCACCCTGACAACATTCTGATCGTATAATTGATAATCGTGTTTGGAAAGCCGAGAATTTTTTGCCCCCCAAATAGCCCGTAATGGAATGCACCCTCTTTTTCAACTTGGAACTATTTTTCTTCATTTTAACTCAATATTTGACGTTTGCATGCTTTTTTCCTCAATAACGAGTCATTGTTTATAATCGCGAATCGTACTCTCCAGCCCATCCTGAGCAATTTTCCGCAAGGTTAGGCTCGAAACAGGGCAACTTGTCCTAATAACGTGGATTGTCCGAATAACGAGTAAAGGGGGAGATCGCTCTTCTTGACCGAGATGGATATCCGCCGGTTAGGACGTAATACTGCTTTTGATCTCAAATTCGTTGCCTCGACCCCACCTAACCTACTTTTAGCTCAAATTCAATATCTCTTCCATCATCAGTCTATTGTGGCCTGTTCGGTAACCCGTTCGATGACGAAAAAAATACGTTTCCCCTGATTCCTCGAAGAATGGTACAGGTAAATATACATTATCAGATGATGAATAAATACTACACAATTAATAAAAATACATCGTCACCTTATCTAATGATTAGTGCAATATTAATTCGCCAAAACAATCTAATTTTCTCAATATCGGTTTTTTATTTTATTTTTTATACGATTCATAAAAGAATGCTCGCATATGCAGTTTTACTTCAATTCCATCGAATGAATGGACGTCACAAGTTTTCCGATGAGAAAAAAATCTCACAGAAAAATTCTTCAAAAATTCCAGGCTTCCAGTATAAACTTACGCTACTTTTTTACACCTTCGATATTTCCTCTTAAACCCCATAGTTCTTGAGTCACATTGAATTTTCCAGAATGTCTTTTTTTACCCAAAAATGAAATAATTTTGCGAAAAAGGATTGGACGAAACTTAAAAAAAAATGAAAATGGAGCTCCTGCTACCTCGTTCAAGGCTATCATGGATATACATGACACAAAAAATGTCCCGTCATTCTCAATTGTCGATGGTTGAAAAAAAGTCGAAAAACAGTCACGTATAAAAATGCGCAAGGGGACGAAAAAAAAATTCATCAAATTTTTTTTTAAAAAAAGCAAAATAAAAGTGAATGAATTCCCTCTAAAGCGCCGTTCGGTAAATTTGGTTAACTTTTTTTTTAACGAAACTATGTAACTTTTAGTACGGCAAGAAATATCGACTGGTGTATCCAAACTTTTGAGCGGCAGTGTATATTATATAATACTATATATACATATATTATAATCGAAATATGTGGTTGCATTAACATATTCGAAAATACATTACTGGTAAAAAAATTTCGGACACTTTAGATAATTGCAAAACTTTCAATCACTTGGGATAATTGCAAAAGTAGGTTAGAATAATTAAATACATAGAGTTTTATAGTATCTTCGTAACACACTAAATTATTTATTTAATACTTTATTGTATATTACTCTAACATTATTTGGTAATTATACAGTGCTCACCAGTTTTGCAATGATGTGAAGAGTCCGAAAACTTTTGGCTGGCACTAAATGACATATAACGTTGATATCTATATAAAACGGTAGGGTGTTAATAATAACACCCTAACGTTTATGGGCGATATAGATAAACCCTCCAGAACGGTTACAGTGCGCCTACACTGACCGAAAAACTCTATTTATTTTAACTAATCGCGTCTATTTGATTTTCTTTTATTTAACTAGATTCTTCGTAGAACAACATTTTTCCTATTGCATTCCATTATTATAATTATTTATTTCAATCTATTCGAATAGTAATTCATTAAAATTAAAATTTAATAACCCCCATACATTTGTGATTTCGTTAGATCTGTTCAAAAAACAATTTAGTTGAATTCACTAAATGGAACTAGTATTTAAAAAAAATTTAATTAAATGTAATTTTCGTAGAGCCAACCATTTTTTATTTGATTGAACTAATGGTCTGTCTTTGTTGCAACACTCGTGTCAAAGGGGCATGGCGGTAGAGAGGGTGGAGAGAGAGGAATTATATACATATATATAGGTTATGTTTATTATCTAATTATCACAATGATATTAACTAATTAATATAGTTCATGTGATACAACAAACAATTATAAGTATTCATTTGGTCTCCTATGCCATATCTGCGACTAAAATGATATAAATACTCGGTAGCATAGGGGCAGCGTGCGTAGCTATGAATAGGAATGTACTAGGTTCGAATCTCACATAGGCAGGTGAAATATTTTCTTCGCAAAAAATCATATCCATACTCTAGGGGATGACGAATCACGATGAAAAATCGTTGTGGTAAAACTCTCAATTGAGGGATTCATTTCATTTTGGATTTATTAAATATTTTTTCATATACTACACGTAGATGCTGCTCGGGAAAGAAAGCCTCCATTTTGCGGGTCGAAAATTTTGACTCGGGGGTTGAATGGAGGATCCGGAGGGTATTCGGAGCACCTACAGCAGGCTGAATGGAGGGTCCGGAGGGTATACGGCGGACCCACAGTAGGCTAAAAGGAAAGGCAGTAGGTTCTGCGAGAGCACTCGATCAAGCCCACCCGAGGTTTCGTAGGTTCAGTTGCGTGCTACACTAGCCTCCTTTGAGCCTCAAGTCCACTATGTGCCATCTAGGGGGTTCAATGGAGGCTTTAACATAATAATATTCCGTACATCGTATCCTCATTTGGATACCCGATAATCCGCCACCGCGGACCTTTGTTCGGAGAAGGAAGCCTTCATTCCGCGGGTTGAAAGCAGCTCGGAAATTTTGACTCGGGTTACCTTTCAACGTTGCAAACTTCACAACCATGTATATTCTTTTACCGAGATCCATTTTCTGTTCCAACGTTCGACAAACAAATTTTTCTGATTTGCTTTCAATAATCGCGAGATCGCACGTGCATAGAGAGCACGGCACCGTATACCCGCGACTTTCAAATATGGATGTGAGCATGAAGAGCATCGATGATAGTCACACAAGTTGAATACTTGCACTCATCCTATATCACATTACCTAACTGATTGTGAATCTGATTGTAATCCGAAATATATAGCAATATTATTAAATTATAACATCCTTTGCTGAGATTTTACGTAAATTAAAAAGTTTTTCGATCACCCCCCAACCTTCGCTCTTTTATGTTTGTGTCTCCTCGAGCGCGAGAATCATCGTTAAAATTTCATTAAGATTAAGTCATGGTAAAATTTGAAGAATGGCCTGGTGTCACGAGCGAGGAAACATTTTCAAAACGGGGACATGGTAGAAATTCACGTGAATATGCATCAGAGAGAGAGAGAGAGAGAGAGAGAGAGAGAGAGAGAGAGAGAGAGAGAGAGAGAGAGAGAGAGAGAGAGAGAGAGAGAGAGAGAGAGAGAGAGAGATGTGATGTATAATAATTCACAGTAGGGAGAACAATATCGCGTGCTACTTCCATTACGCTGTTTTTGGAGTACAAGCTCCCGTACGGAACGTGCTGAATTCGTAGCCATGACATATTATGTGGGCATACGGAGACTTTATATAGCTACACACACAACCCTCATTAATATATATATATATATACATATATATCCAGTTCAAGATTACCTTTTTCGATATATACATTTATGCGCGCGCGCGCGCGCGTGTGTGTGTGCGTGTTTCGGAAAAGGATATTTCTAATTGGGTGCATCTATGTAATTTTAGCGATCTGTTAAGAGCATGTACGTAATTTTTGGTACTTGTTAAGAGCAGTCTTGAAAATAGCCAGATGTGATGATACCCAAAATGATCTACATAGATGCACCCAATTAGAAATTACTTGTTTCGTTATACATGTGTGTGTGTGTGTGTGTGTGTGTGTGTGTGTGTGTGTGTGTGTGTGTGTCGAATCAGATGCGCGGATAGCCAAAATTATATAGATGCACCCTGAATCAGCACATCTGGTTGTTTTCAGGGCTGTTCCTAATGGGTCTGCATAAGCTTAGGATGCAAAAACAGGTGGGTGTTCATTATTTTTTCCTAATGAGAGTATGCGGATGGCAAAGTCGGGATTTTACACACAGTTAATACATGGTGTTTCCAAGTTTCAGTTTTTTTAAATAAGAAAATATCGATAAAAAATCAAATTAGTATTATTGAAACAAAGTGCCGCCGTTGTTGCAGTGCCAATCGGTGTAGATAGTTCTGGCAGCTTGGTTGATCCAGAAATATAAATTTTTAAATTTACTTTTTGTATACTGATAAAACTTTCGAATGACCGGATACTTTTTGAAATATTAAAATTGGCTCGAATGGTAAGATGTAGTGAATTGATCTATTTTCGGACAAAATCAACTTTGATAATTCGTTATTAACAGATGGATGAACAGATGGAAAACGGTAGAAAATGTGATGAACTCGGTTCATAAAACATGTTCATACTCTGTTCGAATTTGAAGTAAATCAAACCCATAGATTTTGAGATACGACTTATACCGTCTCATGAAACATAGTTTCAGGTCGCGGTCTCATGAAACATAGTTTCACGAGAAGCGCAAGAGAAAAAAGGGTAAATCCCAGCGGATTTACGGGCACTTTGCTGTAGTGCAGTGAGCGACCTACACAAATCTTATGACTATGAAGTTTGGATCGTTGGAATGCAACGCAATGTTCGTTTTCTTAATTGCCTAAACTTCTTTTGGCAGATTTGAGTAATGAAAATCACGTGCACACTTTTTAGGATTATTATTTAGCGATCTGCAACGTAAACATACAAAATATGATTTTCGATAATAATGAAAATAAGGAACTGAAAAGAATTTTCGTTGCTTATCAATGATGGAAACTTCAACTCCATAAAATCGCCATATATCGATGATTTTATGGAAATTTTACCCATTTTTGTTGAAACTCACTGTCAAGATTCTAGGCTGCGAAACTATCCGATAAGAAGAATCATACTGATGAAATTTCAGACTTATGCAAATCATTTAACATTTTCCCAAACAACTCAAGTTTTTGGATATTCTTTGAACACTTGAAGCGACCTTTAAATTTGTTCAACTTTCTCTCAATGTGATTTTGGAAACAACGGGGTATACCTTTGAGTATGGAGATAATTAGCTGTATACCCGTGCAGAAACGTAACTGGACATTCCCTACTTTGTGTTGGCCCTGATCAGACTTCCTTGTCTGATTTACCTGACCGGGCCCTCCCATAGAACAAACCGGGAAGATCGCTAAATCGTTCTTCATGGCTTACCATCTATGTCTGAAAATGAAAATCTTCTAGCCGGAATACATTGCAAGCAAGTACATCTTCACGTAATGCCTATCCGGCCAGAACATCGGCATGTCCTAAAAAGTGGACCATGTCTTTAAGAATTGTGTGAAGCTACTTTGCTTTTCACCTCATCAAAGATATTTATAATTGATTAGGTTGAACCTAATTCATGTGTCATGATTCTATTGACCATTAAAAGCATTCATTTCATCAATGATAATCGACATGGATGGGAATGCTTATCCCAAATACCGGGATTACAATAACTAATGATTTGCGCATAACGAATAGACAAATTATTTAATGAGGCAAAAAAGTAAAGCAGCTGATTCGTGGTTTATTAACGCCTTGTCGTCATGTCGGGAAATATCAATGTTCTGACCGGGATGACATTACCTGAATGTATTTCGCCCATAATTCGCCAGGTGGCTACAAGCCAAGTGTTTCGCGCAAGCGAGGTACCATCCTACGAGGACAAAAGTTCGTCCTGTGCGTTGGGCCACGTACAGAAGTGCGCTTCTTACAGCGTGCACTTACGCTTATGATTTTGCGATATGTGTAAAATAACCGTTTGCAATCAAAGCCTTTTTTCCTCGGATAGTGAATGATGAGCCAGTCACCTGTCGAGTACAAAGGGATGATAAGTATCAGTATTACTGTTTATTTTACTCGGGTAGATCGCCAAAAACCTTTCCAGTCGTTGTCCTGTCCAGTTCCTAATCAGTTTCCGGAAACGGGAATGGCGGATCGGACCCTGGCCTAATCCCTACATGGCTAACCTGATCCACGCAGGGCGGCCTGACCATGGCCTGATATTATTTAGGGAAGGCAGATGAAGGACAGGTATTTTCCCCCTCAAATTTCTACACGGGTATTTCTTCAAAAGTCATCTTTGCATGGGTGTGTATAAACGGATGCAATGGCGTTGAACTATGCAACGTTGGAACGCAACCAAAGTTTAGTAGTCGGAACTTTCTTTCTCAATTTGAGCTGCGAAAATGACCAAGATGTTTTTCAAGTTCCGTATCAGAAATCTACAGCCTAAATTTGCAGGATAAGATATTAAATGATAGAGGAGATAGTGAAATAAAAAAAAGAGATTTTTCGTTGCATTTCAAGGATGCAAACTTCAACAACGTTGGACGTATGTGTATACACGTACCCATGTATACGTACACACCAGCGGGCTGCGTTAGAATGAAAATTTAGAATTAACACCAGACTGACAAAGAGTCATGAAACTTTAGGAATTAACTGCTCTTATAAGTCATGCTCGTATGTGGTTTTGGACTTGGCGCTCGCGTGTCACGTTCATGCAACTCTGCACCACGAATCTCTATGCCCATGTAGGTATGGACATTCGTGTGCGTCCATGCAGAGGTACGTATATATGTATGTGTATGCACACACACACACGTACATGTATATACATATATCCACACATAAATATACAAGTATATATTGTGTGTACACATACTTAGACATTTCGCGAGGAGAGAACATGAAACTTTGAAAAGATCTAGCCCCCTTTTCTCAACCGACGCCACTACCTCGTCCCGTTTCCATTATTCACGGTTTAACGTCCCATAACCACTGCGAGACTCGTTTCTCAACACCCCACCCCCGTCGCCGCAGACCTCCGCCCGACCAAACTCAGACTGGAATGAAATTCTTTTGCGCCATTAACTTTCCGTGTTCTTCTTATCCACCTCGCACGCGGCTCGTGTCCGCGCTATCTAATCAGATTAATAACGAAAAAGGACACTATACCGTCTAATTATTTCGTGCCGAGAACGCGAATAATCACTTCGCAGAGACGCAACACCCAACGTAATTAACATAATTATTCTTCGCTGGTCAATTATTCTTGATCATTTGGAGAATTTTAATAGTGTTGAGCTTCGGAGTACAACGATGCGTATTCTTATTCTTGAGTATAGAGAGTGAAGTTTCCATAGTTGAAATGCAACGATTTTCATTCGTTTATTTTTTTGCTAGTTTATTTTTTACCGTCACCCGAAACTTTTTTCTGTATATTGGGGTCGTAAGTGTTTGATAAGTATACGTAAAAATATTTGAGCGATTTTGGTAGCCTGAAATTGGCAAAAAAAATTGAGCAATGAAAAAAATATATTCCGGTTGCGTTTCAACGGTGCAAACTTCAACGTGTGAATAATATGGTGAGAATTTTATTACGTCACGTCGTTTCTACTCTTTCCGATCACCCGTAAGGGCAGCAGGGGACGAAGAGGAGAGGGGTGACCGAGAGAAAGTGTGTGTGTGTATGTGTGTGTGTGTGTGTGAGAGAGAGAGAGAGAGAGAGAGAGAGAGAGAGAGAGAGAGAGGAAGAGAGAGAGGGAGAGGGAGAGAGAGTTTGAGGAAGCGAAATTGCATTTTACGAGGCACAGAGAAGTCGAACTTCAGAACGTGTTCACCCCATGCGAGCTTCAAGAATCGATCAACCCAGGACGAGGACCTTGTCGAAAGATGAGAGTTTGAGCCCTAGGAAATCCGAGTGTGTAGATATATATACACACACATATACATGCATGCATACATACATACACTCACACTTTCTTTCTCTCTGTCTTACACACATATACTAACGTCGAAGACTTGTAATCGACTAGACTATTCAATTCCGTCGTGTATATATGCGCAAAACGAATTACTGGCGCGAATGAGGCGTACTCCTCGATGAACTGCGATCAAATATAATCACTCGCGATCCGCCATAGAATGTCTCTTCTTCACGTTTCTTTCTTCTAAAAAGTTCAGACGGCTTCTCCGGACGGAATTTTTCCATCATACGCGACCTAGTGAATTTCATAGAAGATAATTTGAATGAATCGTGCTCTATTTATATAAAGGCAAAAGAAAAAAGGTTTCGCAGACCCCACCGAAATTAATATTTCCCGGTGGAAAATTGTTCCGTCTTCAATTAAGGATGTTGAGTCCCTATGAAACATGTTAATGTTAATTGTTCAATAAATAGCTTCTTAATCGTCATGAAATTTTTACACGACCTCCTGAATACTTCATGTAAAAACATACAACATTTTCAGAATTCTATCATCATTACTTCAACCTCCTTAAGGGTTGAAATGAAAAATGATAAGAAAATTCTGGAAATTTAGTATGTTTTTGTATGAAGTATTGTATTTAAGAGGTCGTGTTAAAATTTCACGACGATTAGGAAGCTCGATATTAAAAAATTAACATTTTGTTAAGAACAATTTTTAAAAGAGATAAAAAAAATTTATCAATCAACTTCGTTTTGTTTCCGTTGCTTTCAGTATATTGTAGATATTAAAAAATTGAAGTAAAAAAAAAACTTATTGGAAAGTTATATCAGTTTCCATAAGACAGCATTTAATTTGTGAATGTTAATTGTTCAATAACGAGCTTTCTAATTGTCGTGAAATTTTTACAGAACCTCTGAAATACTTCATACAAAAACATACCAAATTTTCAGATTTTTATCATCATTTGCGATTTGGGACTCAACATCCTCAACAGTAACCGCGTCGATCAAACTTTTCTTAAAGTACAAGGAGTTGGATCAAAGACCTGCGGATGATGCGTTGCATTTAGAGAACACGAAATGAGATAGTGACGATAGATAAAGTAGCTATGGAACAATCATCGTGGGAAGAAATTAAACACAAGGATTCAAAAATGGGACAGACTTGAGTGAATGATTGAACCGCATTTTTCCAGGGTCTCAGGTGGTGAGGATGGTTATTGGTATATTGCATAGGATTTTCTTTGGTAGTTTTGCAGCCTAGTCAGAATCGTAAGTTGCCAAAACGATTTCGTGACAATTCCAAAAATTGTCAGAGTTATGATGATTTTTGGGAAGAATCAGCTCACCCACTGTGCTAACGACAACTGCCCCGCTGTGGTTTACCCTTTTTTCTTTCACATCTTTCTCGAAACTGTTTGATGAAATGGTGTAAGTTCTATGTCAAAATCTATTCTTCCGATTCACTTCAGATATGGACAGAGCATAGTTTATAATATTTTCTATCGTGTGACCAGAACATTTTCTTCAAATATGTTTATCCATTTGTTTATAACCAATTGTTGAAGTTTTTTTTGCCGGAAATCGGATTGTTTTTTCTATGTATTGCCACTTCCGTAATTTCCGAAATTTCGAAAAAGTATGCAGACATTCGAAAGTTTTATCGTCACACCAAATGTACATTCTTAAATTTTTTATTTCAAATCACCCGGATTGCCAGAACCACCTATACCGATTGGCTATGCAGTAACGGTGGCATTTGGTTTAAACAACAACTCCGTTATTTATCAATATTTTTCAATGAAAAAAACTCAAACTTGGCACGACTATTTATTAATTGTGTCCGAAATCCGGACCTCGTCATCTAAATGCTCGTATCACACTAAAAAATTGAAAATCTCCCTGTTCTTTGGGCGTATGCAGAAAAAGGCAGTTCTTTTTCCCCGGAGGACATCACTGTTCGTTAAAAGTGAATTCCCCATAAGTGTGAAGAAACCAAAGAATAAAATTAGTAAATACGAACCATCAGAGAAGGAATATGCCTCTACATCGGTAAATTTTTTTACCGAAGTATCAAGATAACTCGCTTTGGAAATGAGTTTGTAACAGTTGACGTACACACACGAGGAACTCTAAGCGAGTTCAAGAATTATATATAGCCTAGCTCATTCGCCTACTGGTCATCGACTTGTTCAATCGAATACGCTTATCCACATTATTGCGAGGCTCATATGTATGTGGGTGTGTCTGTGTGCAGATATATATTCCTGTGCAAATTCCCGACTTCGTGGAACGCCACTTGGCCTGCTGGTAGAAGCAAGGGGGGTAAAAAGAGCGCGAGAGGTGTACGATCGAACCATCGTAATCTAGCTTGGGCCATGAGAATCCGGGTCACACCACGCCTTTGAGAATCGAATAGATCACGCCTCGTGCTCTCCTTATATGCATACTGCGTTCGTGTACAAGTGTGTTGTGTGGGTGTATTTACATTCATTTAAATGTGATTTTAAAGACATTGGGCTTTACATAGCGTTCAGTATGGGGACCAGAGGCTGTTAGGGGGGCAGTGTCCCCGAAGTCGAATACCTTCAAAATCACCTTTCCGCATGTATACGTGTATGGATGGCATCGGCTCTGCTCGATTGCACCGGTCCGAGAGCTCGTATCCTGCTACCCTTGCTGCTATAAAATGCATTAGCTCGGAGACACATGCCATCTACTTGAAACGGGAAACTGTCGGGCGACAGTACGTGTAGAGCTATACGGAGGGACACACAAGTGTGAGGGACATTGCAAAATCCTCACCTTACCTTTATAGTTTCGCGTTGCTTCCGAGCGATTCTCGCATGCCGCTGCTGGTGCTGCAGCAGAAAAAAAAAAGGGGAAAAGAATCCGTTTCCATATTGGAATAAATAGGAATTGGTCGAACGTCGAGAGTGGAATGTTTCGTGGCAACGGCATTCGGTGCGGTAAAAATAGAGTTCGCATGACGGGAGCAAGCCAGATATCGATCTGCCGGACGGCGAATGATTGGATGGAATCCATTTCGCGCGCTCGTGCCACTCCGTTGGTAAACGACAATGCCTTTTAGGCCACGGTTGAAGGTAGGCCTGTCTACTAATACTTCCGTTCGACGTTCCGCAGGAGAAACGAGAGTGTCGGTATTCGAAAAGATCGGAAAGCCCTCGTGATTAGTACAGCGGGTGGTCACGTTCGCATCGCGAGAGGGACTCCGGGCGAAGCCACCTAGCGGCCCGCACACGAACTACCTGCCAACTGCCATGGACAAGTGGGGCGACTGCACGTACAAAGGGAGACTACCTGCCGAGCTGATGTGACTTGTCGGACAAGACAGGAAGAAGATTGTAACAGTACCGCGGACTCTTTCGATGAATTCTGATTGACAGATTGCTGTCAGATGAATGCTGATTGGCAGGTTGCTGTCAGATGAATGCTGATTGACATATTACTGTCAGATGAATGCTGATTGACAGATTGCTGTCAGATGCATGCTGATCGATCGATGAATGGTCGATCAAAGATTACGCATTTTTTAATTTGTCCTATCATCCAACATCGCTGTTTGCAAATTTACGTTAAAAGTGTTCCAATAAGGATCCTGCAGGACGTTTGAGACCTCTTCGTACTCCAAGTCTGGCAGAAAAAGTACGGGCTGTTTGATCAAAATTCATTTTCATTGCCTTCCAATGATGCAGATTTGAGCATCAACCTTTTTGGTACCTACTTCGATCAGCTGGCCGGCATTTGTCTCCATGACTTTAGTATGCCATGTGGTGAAAGAATATATTCGTATACGCGATTAGTGAATATGCATGCAGGATGCAGCGGGACGAAGAGTGAAGGCAAAGAGCAGACAGATCGAAGAATAACTATTGCAGTAGGAGAGAGAGAAGGCGAGAGAAACACAGATAGTTGGCGCTGCGATCGCATTTTCACGATTATCACACTCGAGATACGTAGATCATTGAGGGTAATTGAGACCAGCCTCACGAGGACGGAGGAAAGAGGAAAGGGACGGAGAGAGAGAGAGAAAGAGTAGGAGATAGCAAGATGGTCGATGGTTTACACGAGGATAGGTGTACTGTACCACGTAATTGGTGAGAGAGAGAATGTACAGCCAAGCGGCTTTGCCCAAAGGGGGATTGCCCACGCAGCTACATACACGCGAATTGTGCACTTTGTGTTACCCGAAGCTTTCGGCCGATTGCCCGCCGAAATGAGATTATGTCATCCGTTAAGTGCGGGTTTCATGGTTCAAAGGTCCATGACATCGGATCCCGGCATTATTTTCCATCAGGGGCGGGTAATCATTTTCAGTAAGTTCCCCGGGACCACAAAGATCTGCCGGTTTCCCAAATTAGCGTTCAGAGTGACCCAATCTTTCTTCTTAGAATCATCACTCGAAGCGATCAAATCCATAGTGTCCTGTGCGATCACCAGTTCCAATCACGAATGATCCAAGCAGGCATCGAATCTCGAAGCTGAACAGCGGTATACTTCGTGGTGGTGATGGAGTGTCCATTTGGGCGAACGATGGGGGCCAACACCATTTACCATGTAGAAGCGCAGAGGTCAGCAGATTTTCATCAAACTATCGAACGCTACCAGCAAACACCACACGTATGGGAAGACCGGGTGCATGCACATGTAGCGATGGCCATTCGTTCGTGCATTCGCCATCCATTATCCACGTGAATTCTCGCAAGTGTGAGAGGGATAGAGAGCTTGGCTCTCGCCTTTCACCCTCATCTTCACGGGATTTGCTTCCGAAGGTTGATGGACGATGTCGAGTCGACGTCGCAACGATACATAGTACGAGCATTGCTCGTATATACATATGTACAACTGCTGTACACCCATATATGGATTGCTGAGATTCGCTCGCCAGACTCTTCACCGATAACGTTTTATACCATCCTTTCAGTGCACCATATACACGTATCAAGATCAGCCAAGCATAAGGGCGTAATCGACACAACCCCGTGTGTTTTCTATACCCCGGGTCGCACCACTTTCATTGTCAACCGTCATTGAACGTGACTCAACCCTAGAATATCTCTCTGCCGTTGCGCACCTCACTTTTTTGCGCTGCTCAACGACCATCGACATCCAGCAATCCCTTCAATGCTTGGGTTTTTCCTCCGTAATCTCACACTCGTTTCCGTACACGGGCACACGTACGTAAGCAGGGTTATATCTTTTGAGTAGACCAATTTTCGCCTCCCTAACGTACATCTTACTCTCCCTCGTGTTGGCGTAACCGGATCTTCGTTTTTGGACTGTAAGCTCGCAATATTGAGGGGGAGCCACTTTGACGATGGAGATGCTCGGCAACCGATTTGTGTTGGCAAAGAGATATACTGTGTGATGATAATAAGAATATATGCACGTGTATATGTATATCTGCACGCACACACACACACACACATCAGCGAGTAAAGTGTACAGGCCGAATGTAACTCGATCATATTCACCCCACACCGTTTTATTATTATATCACCCAGCTTTGGCCTCAGTCGTCGGCTTTGTGATGGAGGAACAATCTACATCCCCTCGTTTTCATGTATCCCTGATCCGCTCCCTTGATCGTCTTTTTCCTTCCCCACTTTTATTTGCGTTGAAGAGGGTCTCCATTATCACCAGGTGGGGAGAATTTGACGGCAGAAGAGTGCCTAACTGAGATATTCCGACTAAAATACCATAGCAGCAATACGGGCAGTGTTCCGTGTAAACCTTTATCTTCCCTTTGGCCATCTCCGCATTTGCGATTACGAATGTTTTTCCTCTCAAATAGATTATTATTTCCTGAGTAATTCTAAAGCTCGTAACGGGAAGTCTTCATGTATAGATTGAGGGGAAAACGATCCGCGAGCAGATACCTTATGGCGAATAGTTGATGAGGTGAAGCTTGTTGGCACGAAATGACATTGCAAGAGGAATTACTATAATTCTTGAAATTTAAACACAGCATCAATCTGCGAACTATCGAATGCGTGGCGAATGAAGTAGCAATCCGTAGTCATTTGATTGCGAAATCATTTAAAGCATCACTGTATAACTAATAGGTAGTTATGACTATGTATGCTGGACGGTAATCATTCACAACAGACTAATTTCACTTTCATACGATAATTAGCAACCATAATACTCGAATGGCACAGGCGGGCGAAGAGGCGGGGGCTTTGTTCGAGGTTTCATATTTTATTAACGAGGCTCCAAAGCACACGCAACAAAGTGATTAGTATAGTCCCCTTATGGAGTTTTCATGAGGTTCATTTATCGATGACTTGTTTGTCGATATCTCCTGAATTTGTCAATTCAACTTGATCGACATAAATTTGATCGGAAGTTCCAACCAAATGCCAGTACCTGAAATTTCTTTAGGATTTTCAAATCACCAATCGCCAATGAGGTGTGGCCACATTGCACACCACATTAAAGCTTGATATTCCGCGAACGGGATTGAAAAATGGTAAATGGAACCGCAATTTCATTTTCAATGACCTGTCGAATGACCCTCCAGTCGATGGGGAATGCAAATAAAAACTTGACCCCTTTTCTCATATAAGGGAGACATCCGAAATGTGTTTTCAAGATATGTATGAATATTGATTGAGATCCTCCTCTAAAGCATTCCCTTGCAAAATTTCAGGCATGCAAGTTTGTCTGCAGATACGGTAGGGCTGTGATTGACATGACGAAGTTATAAGGGTTACTTATTCGTTTACGAAACCCTCTAAACTACACCCACGCTTTTGGGATGCGATGTGAAGCCAATGGAAATTCCTGCGCTTCGACAATGTTTTGGCGGTGGCTCGACCGTATGATTGAGAGAAGAACCTAAAACCGAAACTCCCAGATTCAAAGTTGTGTTTAAGCTCGGTAAAAGCTAAACCTGCCGGGACCTTCGACCCTCGAGCCTTGTTGTACAGTGAAGTGGAGGTCGAGGGCAGGCAATGCGGAGAAAACGGGAAAGCGGAAAAACAGCGGCGAGAAGGAAAGGGGGGGCGGCCGTAATGGGACACGGGATTGAAAGTGGAGAAAAATCTAAGGGTTGCGGTAGTTGATCTATACGGGGCTTCTCTCGGGATCGACCGAGAGAGCAACCGGACATACAGAGCTCACTGCGCAGAGCGTTGAGTAGAGACGAGATACAGCCGTTACCTGTATTACTTCTAGTCTTACCACGTATACTGGTGGTGACTCTTGCTCTCGTCCATCTGCGGCTGCGAGAGAGATTTTAGAGAGACAGAGCGGGGGAGATGTTGGAGAGGAAGGAGGAGAGGAAAAGAGACCTTCCGAGCTTTTGGCCTCTCTCGAGCTTTCAATTTAAGAGCAAGCCGGACCTTTCCCACAACGTTGCAGACCGCACAGTTTCACAATATAACACTGGGTCCTCCAACCCCGTGGGAAGCACGCCAGTAGTACAACACATATACAACGCTTTACCGGCCACATTGCAATGTGCAGTTGAACCTTCTGCCTCCTCCACCCCTCTTGTTCTCTCCCTTTTTCGGTGTATCGGTATTTCTCTGCCTGCCTCTCTCTCTCTCTCTCTCTCTCTCTCTCTCTCTCTCTCTCCTCTCTGTCTTCCTGTCTCATTTTCTCTTTCTGTCTCCCTTTCTATTTCTTTTTCCTGGATTGCTTTTCTCTTTGCCTTTTTTTATGTGTGTCGGTGTCTGTGTGTAGGTCGCCCGCAATTTCCCTCTGCCTCTGTATCTGCGCAACTTTCTGTTTTTTTTTCTCCCTTCTCTCTCTCTCTCCCTCTATCTGTCTCCCTCCCTTTCAAATTGGTTTTAGCTTTGAGTTAATGCATCCATCACCCTGTACAGACACTGTAAACTGTTATGCATACATACACTCATATTTGTCTTCTCGTATACAGAACGAGCTTCATCGCAAATGAAGTATCAATGCGAAACAAGAAGGATTTTACAATTTCCCGCGAACGTGCATAAGCGAACCCGCATTTGCAACGGTACGAATTCCGAATATACGACGCACCGTAAAAAGCACTCTCAATTAAGTCGACCAAACCTGGCTCGCCTGGATAATTTTTTTCCTGCGAAGCTACTCAATTACGATTTGAAGCCCCTGCGACTTTTATTTTACCGGCGATAAAACGGTTAAAGTTGACTCAAGTTTTAATCATGAGGTAGACGTTTCTTTGAGTTTTAATTATGGTGTATTTACTCATTCGTTTAAACACATGTCATACTCGTATTTCTTAGTACCATGATAGAAAAAAAATGTAACGAAAATTAAAAGATCTAGCTATGTCGGATAGGGGAACTCAGGGCAAGACGAATACGCGAGGTAAGATGAATCGTAAGCCTAGCCACTAAACAGTGTGTGCGCGCACAATGGTCCCACAAGGATTTTTTGACAAAGCGATGTAATTTTTGGTAAAGTTTAACATCGTTTCCGTTTATTTGAGTTGCTGATATTGATTAGAGACAGGTGAGTAAACACAGTGAAAGTACTAATTATTAATGTAATGAGAGCGGTTTTTCAGAAATTTTCAAGGTTATTGAGTGATTTTTTGTTAATTCGTTAACCGTCTAAAGGGGCAAGAAGGATACAAGCTATCGCAAACCCGGAATATTTTACGACGTACCACTATTTACATCAGAAAGGGTGAAATAAAACTCGTAAAGCATTTGGTTCCTTTTCAACCGGTGTTTCTACCAGGGTAACAAAAAGAACTTGCAAATGATCAAAATGATGTGGAAGCAAGATTATTCGGACTAATCCTACAAAACTTAAAAGATTGGCCTATCAAATTGATGGTATTGAGAACGAAACCATTTTTATATGCAAAAGATGCCAGTAATTCGTGTCCAATCATTATCCCAGCACTGCTTCATCTTGCCCCGCATACGGGGTAAGATGGGAAAAATGAAGGTTTAATTAAAAATATATATTGTATTGTACAAATCTGGAAGACTGATTTTTTGCTTCAAAAGTCAAAAGATTAATAAATGTTGATTAGTTTAAAAAATAACGAAAGTTGACTGACTCAAATATGTATTGTTTTATTTGAACATGACCTTAGCGATATCATCTCGCCACGACTTCCCCTACGTAACCTCATTAAAGGCGTTACATTTCTACATGGCTCACCGAGAAATTACACTATTTTTTTTCAGGATACTAAAAAAGAAATCAAAGTGAGGTTCGAACGGTTTATTCCACATGGGTTGGAGTATACAGGAGAAAAGTTTCGCGAAAAAAAAATACAAAACGGCGGCTCAGTCGTGGCTACAGAGCTTTTATGGATTAGCTCCTAGGACCGAAAACATTTTTTTTTAAGTAATTTACATTAGTTTTGCTAGGGAAGTCCACGCAATTATTAAAAAAGCATGGACTTTTTACAAAATGGCATTATTGTTAATATTTTTTTTTTACTAAATAATCGGCTTCAATTTGCTTATAAAAACGAAAATTGTTGATTAGTCGTAAAAGTCATGTGCACTTTTTTAGAAAATTCATCTAAGAAGCTACGACCTCCCGATGTCGAGAACGTGGTTTCGAGAAAAACGCGTTAAAAATGTCGAGACTGTTTTAGGAACTAAAACGACAACGACGGGATCGAAGCTTTCATTTGAATTCTGCGTCCCACGGAGGCAGTTTGATATTTGGCTTTCAGTCGTTAGGTTCTTGTATAATTTTTACACGACTGGGCCTCCAAATTGTTACCATCACCTTCTCGGCTGCTTCCTATATTTCGGAGCACTCGAAGGCGCTTCCGAAAATCACTTCTGAACATTTTTTTTAATTTCCCGCTTTTAATTCCTTCGTTATGTCATTTTTGTGAAGTCTATACATTATTTACGGCGTTAAAAAAACGTTCAATATTTTTCTTCCATTCAGATGTACGCCTTAATTGAAAATCGAAGTGTATTGATAAAATGAGATTTCAATATATACTTTTTTGAAAGCAAACCTCCTTTTCCTCTGGGGACAGAGCGAAGAATGAATCGTGGAACAATTGAAAATTTTACATATAAATGGCACAAAGCGAGACGGGCCGGAGAATTAAATTTGTGCGTCGAGGGACTCTGCTCGAAGGTTTTATGTATGCAGTGATATGAGGGTCGCAGGTTATTTCCGCTCCGAAAAACTACTTAAGTGGGTTTCACGTCATACACGACGAAATCTATCGTCGGCCCATTATTTATGGAACTCTCTCGCTTTCTCTCTCTGTCTTCTTTCATTCCGCCTAACTCACCCTCGTACACCCCCGAAATCCGCGAAGAACGAGCATGCGGAAGGGTCGTTAATAGAATTCTCGACAGAATCGTATCCCTTCAGGCTAATACCAGCGAGAGTGAGAGGGAGAAATCCGCCACACCCACAGACCCACACAGTGCATAGGGCACATTCGTGTTCTTCGATGCTGAGGGGTGTCTCCAATAACCCTACCACTTTGCCTTTTATCTCCTTCTCTCATCATTCCGAGACATCTCTCTTCGACGCGATATACATATACACATGTATATGGCGTCCGCTTGCGCTTAATACTATACCGGAAGTGGAAGGGCTGTAAGGTAAATCGTGTTAGCTCGAAACGGAACCCTTGAGGGATGCTGAAATTTAATTCGCGTGCTCTGTTATATGTATATGCGGAAAGGTCGTTTCGAAGACCAAGTTTGCAGCCTTGGGATGTAACGATTCTTTTGTTCATAATTTATTCCTTCACTTTTATTATTACCCAAAGCCTTTTTTCGCAAATTAAAATCGTAAATCGTGGATGAAAATTCGTAAAAAACTTTGGACCACTCTTAAGCTTAAATCGGCCAACATAAGTTCGAACAATTACAGATAATTCATTTTCGTTGCACTCCGGCGATGCAAACTTCAACATCACTAGTGGCCACGTGTTTAACATTATCTCTATATACAATAAAACTGTAAAGGATACATCGTTTGTAATTTTTTAAAAATCTTACAGATCGTAAACAAGTAAAAAAAATCATAAAAAAGGAATATCGGTTCGTCGTTTGTGCGTCTATAACTCGAAAACTACTGAGTCGATTCAGATGAATCTTTCACGAAAACACAGCTGATGGATGGCATATGATTGAGGCTTCTGACCATTACGCTGTGTAGTCAATTACAATTGCAATAAACAAGCATACAAACAAACAAACGTTACGTTCGTTCGAAACGAATGAGCGCAAACGAACAGACCCATATATTAAATGCACGAATAAACAAGCACACATACACAGACGAATTCACGAATTACCAAGGGTTGTGAGTAATTTTTGTATTTTCCAATATTTTTGGCTACGGCCTATTATTTTCAGAAGAAAGGAGAAGAAAGGGGAGATAGAAAGTTTTTGGTAGGTAAGGACCCTACACAATAGTCTTGAACTTTGCATCGTTGGAATGCAACGAACATTCTTTTTTATATTCTTATTTTATCATATTTATTATTTTACAAAATATTTTATTTCTCTAAAATTCAGAATATTTTATAAAATCATGAAACAAAAATGATGAAATAAAAATATAAAGAATTTTCGTTGAACTCTAACCATGCAACCTTCAAGACCATCCTGCGCAATGAATTAGTGCGAATCCTCAGTATCTTGTGTAAGATTTGCCACCATTCCTCCGAAAGTAAAAAAAAAAAGTAAAATAGAGAGGAATGATTAGCCATCATTTTAAGGATCATTTTAAGGAACGACCTTCCCCAAAAATCAATGATTCGTTGGTATAATTTTTCGAGACTGTCCCCGAAGAAAGCTTCTGCCATTTGCCATTTTTTTACATTACGTACCTACATGTAATAGAGTAAAAATGGCCTTTTCGCACATATATATAAGGTACATAGGATTGAGGAAAACTCCGGTAATAACGACATTCCAATTATTTTATTCTGGTTCAAATTAAAATTCCGTTAAATTTAATTCAAGGGTATCATGGATTCATGGATATTAACGCTTGTGCGTGTACATATACGTTCGCTACAATTATTTCGTGGATACGAGTTGAACAGAAAGCAAAAAAAAAATAGTTGCCGGTAAAAAGCCTCGCAGTATTCTCGTTTTCGAAAGCCACAATTCTCCATTTTACCCTTTCGGCAGCCATCGTTTTCAATTTAAACGAAAACCAAAAATAAAAATAAAACTTCACGCGACAGGAAGCGCAAAAATTGTCAATCGGGACTCGGATAATTTCATTTTTTTGATAACTGTAAAACAAGTTGCCACAGACCTCCTCTTCTGCAGCGAGGTAAATTGGCATTCACTTTTGGTCGGTTGATGGACGTAAAAAAAAAAGGTTCATGAAAAATGTCTCAGGAGTTTTTTTACCTACCGAGTAGTGCGTAACAATATCATGCTATTAACACGTTGCATTTTTTTCGCCGTGGAAAAAGCCGTGTCAGTCGATATTCGACGTTGCGGCAAGGTCACCGAAACACACCTCGTCGGTCATAAATTGAATATTCATAGCACAATTTTCGCTGCATGAGAATCTCACTGGCGCGAAAAGTCCTAGACAAGGGTGGACGGGGAGCTCCAGCGATTTAGTTAAAATAACGAAGACGTAATGGCCACTCGAATGTTCCGGTGGCACACGAATGAAGCTTCTGACGATTTGCCAGTTGTTTGTGAATACGAGCGTAAATTGTGTTCCGTACTAATACATATACGGAAACATTAAGGTGCTCGTTAGTTGGAAAATGTCTGAACTTCTTTACTCGCAGTCCCCAAAAATGGTTAAAATGCGCATAAAAAAAATTGAAAAAAAAAATGTACCACTGGGCTCAGAATTTTGTGATACGTGCCACCGAGCGATTGGAATATTTCATATCAAACGATTTTCTTCATATTTTTGTGAATTTTTGGTTCAAATGTGAAGATTTTTTGTTTTTTTTTCTCTCATTTATATGCATAATGGTAGCGTTTGTCTGGAGGATTCTACGATAACCGTGTCGCCACGATTTAATGATGGATTCTTGTCTATCTCGACGAGACAAGACGAAAGTGAAGAATACAATTTTTCGACATCGATATTAGTTTTCGAGATATCGAATTTTTTAATTAAAAAAAAAATGTATACTTGTTGGAACGAATTTCTGTGGTGTGATGAATAAGGAGGGATCTGGGATTTGCAACCCCCCAGCAGAGTCGAGAGGCAAAGCCTCTTGCGGGGGTGGTGGGGGCAAAGCCCACCCCGGGGGGAGGGGAGGGGGGCGCGGAGAGCCCCCCTAAGACAAAAATATATGAACGAATATTTGGGACATACGTGTGTGCGTGCGTGCGTGCGCGCGTCTGTGTGTGTGCGTGAGTGTGCGTAATTCGATAGATTTACTATATTATCTAAAAAAAAAAAAAAATTTTCAAAATTCAATATCTCGAAAACTAATATCAATATCGAAAAATTGTATTCTTCACTCTCCATTTGTCTCGTCGAGATATACAAGAACCTATCATTGAATCGCGGCGCCACGGTTATCGTAGAACCGCCTTTGTTTGGGTTTCTTTGGGATTTTATATAGGTGGCAGATTGAAAAATAGGCAAGAACTTTTCGCACAAACCAATACGTTAAGAATAATCTAAAAAGTACATTTCACAACAATTCACATGTCGCAATTTAATGGACATTAGGAACGAAGTACAACAAAAATTGTTCGATAATACATTACTTTTTGTGAACATTATAAGATAAACATCTTAAGGCTTTACACATCGATGTGGCTTAACGAAAAATAAGACCTTTTAGGATTTTTTTTGAGAATACTGCAAAAGCAATCGAATTGAGGTTTGAAGGCTTTATTCTACATGCGTTGGTGCATACGTTTACATATATTTTAAGAAAATCAAAATAGCGGCTCAGTTGTAACTACTTTTGGAGCGTTTTTAGGCGCTCTACAGGAGGACGCTAAACTTTTATAGATTAGCGACTAAAACAAAAATGTCATTTACATTAGTTTTGCTAGAGAAGAACACGCGATTATTATAAAATATGGGTTTTCCGCAAAAGTGCAAAATCGACAATAATTGTTTTTTTTTCGCTAAAAAATCGGCCCAGCTTTGCTTATAAAAACAAAAATTGTTGCTCAATCGTAATAATTGTGTGCAAAATTATTTTGAGAATCTTCTTTTGAGAATCTAGCTAAGAAGCTCCAGTTAAAGCTTCGAGTCGATCGGCTGAAAATTGTCCGAAATGCACCCTTCCGATTTCAAAAACGTGGTTTTGAAAAAACCGCGTTTGAAGTTTCGAAACTGATTTAGGAGTTATCGTCCACACGATGGAATTGCAGCTATCATTCGAATTGTACGTGTACCCACGGAGATATTTTAGTAGTAGGTCATCAGTTGTTATGTCGTTAAATATTCTTTGTACAGCGACTGGATTTAAACGACTCCAAGTGGTTACTTTCACCGTGTGGGCTGATTCGTGCGTTTCGGCGCGTTTTGAGGCGCAAAATAAGGAGAAATAAAAAACAAATCCGCGTACCTACAATTTCTTTTGTCATTATACTTGTCATGTTTATACATAATTTAAGAGAATAAAAAAACGGTCAAATTTTGTTTTCTACTCCGATCCAACGCCTTAATTATGAGCTCTGGAACAATGACCAATCAACATCGACAGAGTATCCTCGAGGGTTTTGTCGGAAATTGGTTCGAATTCAGGCATTGATTTCCTTTTCCCAATCAATCGAACAGCATGTAATTATTCCGGAATATTTTTTTTCAGTACTGGGCTCAGAATATATAATATATATATATATATATATATATATATATATATATAAGAAAAAAGAATCATAAATGAATTCCGCAGGTTTCGCCAGTAGACTATGAGAAAAAAAATAAACTAAAAAAAACGAAGAAGATATTATTGTCGAGACTCAATTTGTTCAGGTTGATTTTTGCATTCGCTCACCGTAATTTTCCGGTATTTTTGCTTCGTTCAATCGAATGGAAAAGCTTCGTCCCTCTCTCCCTGTCCTTCCTTTTTACTCCAGTATCCCATCCCTATTGCTCCTGCACTTAAATGCATTGTTATAACGAGCCGTGGCAAAGTGTCCTTCCGGTTGTTAACCCTCGCCCTCTCTATCGGAGAGCTACCTCAAGAGCCTCCGGTCTCGGTGATTTCGATCTTGGAAGAGTTGGCCGTAGCGAAATAAGCCTGTCCGACTCTCGCCACCATCGGGAGATCCCGTTGAATCGAGTGGCGCACTCGAGATTAATCGAACCGAAAATTCTCGAGGAGCTGCGTAACGAGCGTCGAGTGTATTTTTGCAATACCACAAGATTGAACGTGAATTTTTCGTACGGCCCGGAAAGTCTCGACGATAATGGCCAATTCGACGAGAAACATCCAAATTGATACGAATATACTTGTGCATGATCGGCAGTGAGTAAAGGGGAAAGTGACGAAAAGTTCAGC
Organism: Ophion costatus; assembly: GCA_951751655.1. NCBI lineage: Eukaryota > Metazoa > Arthropoda > Insecta > Hymenoptera > Ichneumonidae > Ophion > Ophion costatus. The sequence continues at coordinate 46,717,522 of OX632356.1, forward strand.
ACGAGAGCGCGAAGAAAAAGTAATTTAAAAAACTCATCAGTGAGAACGGTTTCATCAAAAGCAAGCTCAATCAAATACACGGAGAGAATTTTAAAGTATTTTTTACGGTGAAATCTCCGTAAAAATTACATTAAAAATTTGAAGACGGTGACAAATGTGCACATAGTCAAAAATTGACACTAGCTTTTAATATTTTGCTTTCCTTCATGTAAAAATTTAAGCAAGTAGCATCATTTTTTACATTTCTTTCAGTAAAAATTCTGACACATTCTCATGTAGAATTTTAACAATGGGCTGCCTAAAAAATTCCAAGTTTCTACAGCAAAAATAAGCTGGACAAACTTGAAATTTCTAAAATCCCTAGCTAAAAATAAATTCCCTATGATTAAATAAATACTCTATATACTGTATTTCTGAACATTTGTGTTCTTGATTGCTACTTATTTTAGCATATCATCTTTCCGTACCATTGTAGACGTCCTTTATCGAAGTTTCTTTTCACGTTTCTTTGTTTTCTTGCGTAGAACTGCGTAGAACACGTTAGACTGCACGAGACCACGAGGCTTTCTTGGCCCATGCTTCGTACTATAATGCGCATGCGCGGTACCGCTGTTGCTAAGCAACGCGGGTCGGCGTCGTTCGTGCTCGTCATACTGCGTCATACACAAGCACACTCTCACAGCTTGCGTTCACGTATACGCACGCTCGCACACAGAGCTCACGCGTACGGTCAGGCGACCTAGCCCTAACTGATTTTACTATAAAGAACGTAAAATTCCGGTGGACGCACGGAAAATTTCGGCTTCCTTTTGTAAATTTTTATGGAAAACACGCAAACTTCTCAATGTTCCATTGAAAAATTTCATTTATATTAGCACTTTTTTAACTTATTGTCGTAATCTTTACGTTTCATGAAATTTTACTATTAATTTCAGTAAAAATTCTGGAAAATATTTTAAATTTCTGTTACGCAAAAGTAAATTTTGATTCATTTCCATGAAAATTTATAATTTATTTCCTAAAAACCTGAAGAATTGCACATTTGTCACCGAGTTACTGTGATTTCACAGTAAAAATTACTTAAAAATTCTCTCCGTGTAGGAGGCTCATCGAAACCACCGAGGCATAACGAAATTGCTCTGCAACGTCTTTTGCGCTATTTCCTGATTAACGACGTTTGACCTTTTCTTTCTGCATATCTGTTCGCTATCCTGTGCAAAAATTTGTTTGGGACTCCCTAGATGCAGTTACATCTCTATAGGGATTTGTTAGGGGGACCGCACGTAGAGAGTCCCCATTGAGATGCTTCGAAAAATACGCACTTGCAGGAAAGGGATTATAATTTTTTTTTTTCAAGATCTAGAAAAAGTCCTTTGAGGTGTTTATGGGATTCGAGCGCCACACTGCAGGTGAATAGATTGTCCGCTTTGCGATACAGTAAGTTGAAAAAAAAATGGGGTCAAACCGACCCAGTGTGCAGTGGAAGGGTCAAGATCAACTCACGTTGTATATATTTTGGGTAGGAAATTCAACGTACCGAATGCGATGGGATCCATCAATAATCGTATCGGATTCTGTTCGATAATGTGGCAGTACTTTAGGATTCAAGTTGGATTCGCACATCGAATTCCAATGGGTAATCCCGATTAGAATCCGATGTACGAGCGTGACGTTTTAGCATAAGCATGCAATGCTATGACTTACGGGATACCTAACAGGAAGCAGGAACAAGTATTGGGTATCCAATCAAATCCCTACGACAATTTATGCATGGAATTACGGGAACATCGCAATTTTTGTTGCTCACTGGTGGTAACGAAAATATCCGGTAAAACGATTACGAGAGATGTGAATCACGGGTCTATTCAAGAGCGTAAGAGAATTAGCACCCCGAAAGCGAAAATATGCAAATGGAAATTAGCGAGGCTTGTGGAATATTCTCTGCAGCGATTTTTACTGTCACGAATGAAATTTCATCGTGGCGCATCGATAAATATTTATTCGCTCGGTTATTCATATATCCAGCGACCTACAATTCACGTTCATTCTCGCCAGGTATGTATATTCACGGGATATAGCTCGATTCACTCTGGGTGTACTAGAAGTTCACGATAAATGTGCTTTCAATATGTATTCTCTTTCTGTCTCTTTCTCTCTCTCTCTCTCTCTCTCTCTCTCTCTCTCTCTCTCTCTCTCTCTCTCTCTCTCTCTCTCTCTCTCTCTCGGTATTCGAATCGTTTATTGACCCTTTTGCTAGTTCACCCGGCTTTGCCAGAAACACGAAAACCGACAGCTCATTTATCATTCAAATCATCTTGAATTATATGCGCTTTCGTCGAATACGTTATTTCGACGTATGGACAGGAAATTTAAACGCCGCAGATACGTGATATATAGGCGGTTAAAATGTACGAGGACTGCAAAAGCCCTCTCCCCTATAAAAAAGAGGACAAGATTTATTCGCATTGGGACCATTGGAACCATTGAATTATGTACAGCGAAAAAGCGATCAAGTCCGTTCAAATTTTGACAGAGCATAGGTTGTAACATTTTCTAACGTATGACCCGATGATTTTTTTGCCATGTTCATCTATTTGTTAATAACGAATTACTCAAGTTATTTTTAGGTCGAAAATCGACGTTTTTGCTATAGCTTGCCGCTATCGTAATTTTCGAAATTTCAAAGAAGTACCCACTCATACGAAAGTTTTATTATTGTACTAAAAGCATATTTTTAATTTTTCATTACAGATGGCCCTAGTTGCCAGAACTAGCTATACCGATTGGCCATGCAGCAATCGCGACACATTGTTTCAATAATGATAACTGCATTGTTTACTAATATTTTTTAGTTTAAAAAAACTCAAACTTGGCAAGATCGCGTATTAATTGTGTGAAACGTTCCGACCTCGTCAGCCCAATACTCTCGTGGAAAGAATATTGAAAATGACGCTGTTGTTTAGGCCCCCCAAGTCTATGCAGACCCGTCGACAAAATTACAAATCACTTCTGTTCTTTCGAATAAATTCACCACTACAATATCACGCGAAGTATAAAAATTCATTTGAAAAAAAGAAGTAACTCTTTCGTGGCCTCGAGTGTACAAACTCCAAACGAACATACCACTCGTGCAAAAGTTTGCCGGGTATAGAAGGAAATTCCGCAGGGGAGTGAATATGAGTTCGCTGGTTTATCCGATTAAGATGATTTTGCAATTTTTTTCCCCCTTTTGTGAACGCTCCACCAATCCGAGGGGAAAACACTCACGAGGGAGAGAGTATTACGACGTCTGATGGGGAGATTGTAACGCGCAGGATGATGGCGGGAGGTGTATTGCACACGCGGGCGCCTCTGAACGTGAAGTATATACGCGTCGACGTGAGATAAACTTCGACGGAGATGAATGCGCGTTACGAGTGTGTACGTCTATCCGTGTAGGTGTATAATCTGCTTTCCATGCATACATATTGCCAAGCTTCGCGGGTTCACGAAGCCCGTATCCACGTGTGACGTATAGCATACACAGAGTGGTCCACAATTTCCTGGGGGTAGAATCTTTTCTGATAAAATGTATATAAATTCCCGACGCGTTGGTCGTTAGGAATAAATTAACGAGCTTTAGCAAAGATGAGATGGGGAAGCGGGGAAATCTCTGAAGAAGGGAGTGAAAAGAAGAAAGGGCATGTTATTTTTTTTTGCAACTATTTAGAATTGTCGTACTCAAACTCATACGTACATACACAAACGCAAATTCTGAACCCGTTGGGCTTAATGAATAAATTAACAAGGCTTCGGGACGATTAGGGAGGCGGGGATCTTCTGAAAAAGGGCAAAGAAAAAATGGATTTGAGTACTTTCTAAATACCATTTGGTGATTTTTTAAACTTTGATTTAGATCAATTTTGCGAACTCACATTGAAAGTGACTAGTAGTCTAGAGCCCAAAAAACGTGAACTTTAATCATTTTTTGGTACATCCACCCGTGATAGAAATTTGGAGGGCAGCCATAAAAAAATTCGGAGCCCATGAGGGTTTGAATATGGAATTCCTACTAAGGCTTTCCACAACACAATCGGACTAAGCTCCGACAGGAAAATAACAGGGTTGGGTAATTTATTCAAAAAAGGTCGTAGCGAGGAGGTCGTATCAACTAATTAAGCTGATAATTATAGGGCAGTAATAGGGTTGCTTCATGGCTTCGATCGGGTTCTGTTAAGGCAATCGGTCGGGCCCTGATTCATAAGCCTCTTTGGGCCCTCGTCGACAAAGTGTGACCGGCCTCCAAGGGACCTGGTCGAGTGCCATGTTAGGACCCTTGCAGAGTAAGGGAAAAACAATCGGGGCCTAGTCAAAGCCCTGGCTGAATTCTTTCACGCGCAGTTGGTAGAATGAAAATTTCGTTCGGAAGGATTTATTCTGCATGGATTCAAGTATATTTACAAATTTGTTCGCAAGATTTTTCAGCAAAATTGCGACGTTATAGCTGGATGTAGTGAGTCACCTTGGCCTGATAGTGTCCTTCGGTCGGCAAACATTACATCGCCAATTATTCACCGATTGAAATGCATTTTTTTAGCGCTATAACAACATTTTACATTGAAGTACATAGGGGAGTCTGGATATGTTGAAAACTTTTTCCAAAAAATATTATTCTCGCGGATATTTTTTTACCGAAAACAATTTTCTTCGTTTTCAATCGTACACCGTTTTATCGAAAATCGATACTCTTCGATTTCCTTCTCTATTTTGAAGGCGAATCTTATTTAGAACTCGAATTATTTTGAATTTTGTCCAGGCAACAAATTAGAGCAGAACTCGTGCCGGCCGCAGGACGCTGTCAGACAAAAGTGACTCGCTTCATCCAGCGCCGTCATTTTGTTACAAAATCTTGTGAAAATATTTCTTAAGATACTCAAAGATATGTAGAATAAAGGCCACTAAACAGAAATTTCATACATCAACTTGACATCCATAAAACATCGTCGAAATGCACCTTTTTCCGAGCTCCAGATTGGGTAGCCTCCCACAATGAAAGTTTTTCGAATTAATTTCCGCCAACTCACGTAATGTCTTCAAAGTAATATGCCGTTGCACCCACCGCCTTGTATTGAATGTAAAAGTATTTATTTTTATATTATGCATTATTGTAAAACACAGCAACAGTGGACGAGTAAATAATCCAATACGTTCTTTTTCAAATTGTTTTTTTATACGGTGGTTTTTCAATGTTTCCGTACAATAAAACCAAAGAAGTGTTATTTCGATCATAACTGAAGGTTTATCAAAAACTGAACGGGAACGAAGCTGAAAATGACCGCAAAACATGTGCTATGAAAGCTCGATGAAAGAAATAATAGCGGCTGAGCGCAAAGGGGAAACCTAAGCTGTACGAAAAAATATGAAAATCTGCTACAAAGCGGAATGGAGAGATGACTGTGTCAACGAGAAATTGCAAGCTTTGGCTCCGTGCGAATGAGGCAAATCCTATTAAGCCATACACGACCAATGTTATATATGCCTGTGTCGTCACAAATCGGAATTTCCATTTCGGCAGGTCAGTGGACGAACGCGGTCGAGCGCTGAATATGCAACGGAGGATTCGCATATGTGGGCGCAGGTGAGGTTGTACTTACGTGAATTCGAGACGCGACATTTCCTCGAGCAACGAAACTCGCAGCTTTGGTTCGGTTACAACGCAACCACTTTCATTATTAACGTGCGCACGTTTCCAATTACTTTTTGATTAATAATGCTGGGATGATGGATGGCGAGAGTGGATTAACAGGTTCATCGATCTTGCCAAGCGGGACTCGACTAATCATCGCGACATCGAGAAATTGATATCTCGATGGATAATTAAACAATGCTGTCGCGCTGATTCGAACGAAGGTAACCGGAGAAGAAACGTAATTGATGCAGGAATATTAATGACAATGTTGCCAAATGTGTTCAGTATGTCAACAATACCAGTGAACAATCGCAGAGCTGTTCAGCAAATGTTTTCTGATATTCTTTCGTATTCCTTTGTTGGCTTTTACGATCCCATCCCTTAATATATCATCCTGCATATGCCTGCACTATTTCCAATTCCTCAGAGACACCACAGCGTGTTTCCCATAGTTGCTTGTTTCGTAATGGACCTCAGTATCGAGTTTGCATGAGGGCACAGGGAAACTGTAGGAAACCTGCGTCTATACGCGCGGCTGTATTTTCATTGGTCGTGAGCTTCACTTGCCTTACCATCAGGCCCGGTGGATAGAACTGTCATCCTGCTCGGTAGTCGGCTTGCTAGCCAATGCCTGGCTAAAAAGACGCCATCAGACCATTGGCCTAAGCAAACAGTGGTTGCCACGAGAAAAAGCCGAAACCGCGTATACCATTCCATGTATCACTGTTATGAGCCCTTAAATCAGAGTCTCTGAATTTACTCGTCAAATGAACACGCTCCAGTCTTCGTTTGATCCATCCGCAATGGAGCATCTCTCCAATTCATGCACAAGAGCGTCCAAAACGTTCCATGCAGACGCAATTGTGTCAACACAAAAATCGTATGTGTCAGTAGCAGATTGAATAAACCCAAAATAGGTATCAACCGAATGAAGAGAAGTCAGTGGAAAGCCGAAATAGGTATAAAGTGGATGAAGCAGTGAACAGGGTGCGGAGCGAGCAACCTACCCAGCAGTGTCTGTCAAAGTCGAAGGCTGAACGTTGGAAGGCAACGCAAATGGGATGTGCCAGAGCAACATTGCGAGCTTGTCGTTGAAAGAGTTGGCGAATGGAGTCTTTTCCATCCACGTTGCGAAATACATTCGGTATTATACAGACATATGAGGAGTGGACGGTGAGAAAAAGGACCGCGGAATATCGAGAGCGGTACGAGCAACGACACGCTCCGGAAGCTGTGCTGCACAAAGATGAGATTACTCTTCGAAGCTACTTTTTCGGTGGTCTTCTGTCGTATACTACGTGCCTCGAGACCCAACTATCGTGGAATAAGAGGTAAAAGAATGGTCAATCGATGTCCCATGCTTCAGCAAGACCAATTTCCCGCAATCTCTCTTCTTAGCCCAACCACCCCCCCCCCCCCCCCCCCGCCTACCCTCTCGCTATTTTTCTGTCCGGTTTTCCGTCTCCGTTCACCAGAAAAATATGGGGACTGGTAGTGTATCGATCGCAATGCGGCCATGCAATGACAGGTCAGCATTCAGACTCCCTGCCTGTTTAGGCACGTTCAACACGATAAGGTTTCCGTTGAATGTACGCCTGCGATGAGGTTTCCATTTCCTAGCAGTCAATATAGGAGTCATTCACGCAGCTTCGATGATTTCCCATATCAGGTACCGTTGGCCCCGGTCAATACTTAGATGGGTGACGGTTGGCTTGCACGCCAACTACCAACTGGGACAGCAATTTAGTGGAGTTTGCAATCACCACAACTGACAACTCTGTAAAAGTATAACCGCCGGTATCGGTTGAGGTTTTTTACATTTTCCCTGTGCCCATGTGCAAATGCGATACCATAGACATGCGGAAACGTCGGGACGTGGCCAACTCTACGGGAAAGAAGTAAAGTGACAAGGGAAGTGACAAGTGAATCGATGTTATCATAGAGGCCCGCGAGACCCTACAACGAAAGATCAAAAACCAAAATATGTGTAAGAAAATGTCCCATTGCCCAAATGTAGAACCCGAACACGAATTCGACTGAAGTAGACTAGGTGCCCAAGTGTCGCAGTGGCAACATCTGTAGCGCTGTCAGTGGAAAATATAAGCAAGTATGTACGTCGGGTCTCTAAATGAGTAGAAAGTTGCAAGCAAATTCATTAAAAGTTTATAAAGGAATACAGGATATTCGAGAGTGGAAGGTAACCCTAAATGCGACATTTACGAATGACGTATAGTTTGTACTGAGGCCAACACTAAACTTGCCATGTTATTTGTGTTTTACATTAACTTCCCTTTGAACTCATCTTTGCTCTCAGTGCCGCGAACGATTAAAGTCATTCGCCAGTGTCATCACTATTCCCCACATGCTATCAGCCCTCCAAGCGTGTCATGCCAACTAACATACAAAATCGAAGATCCTACGATTTCGCCAAATTGCTTTTATTGCGGAGGAAAAATAGCGAGCTTTTTTTCCTGACATGAAGGACGTCCGCTCGCAGTTGAAACAATCACAATTAAACAATTACGTAGCATAGCACGTCGGCCAAGATTTACCGCCCGCGATGCGTTGCCGCACTCCAGCGAAAATCGAAGCGACAGCCAAGTACGACAATATATATAAATTGCGATGCAGGGTGGAAAGGGACGGGTTGGTGGTTGAAGTTGTAAAGCGGCAATGAAGCAACGCCGTGGCACAGCGAAACTGAGGAACAATAGAATCCCCTGTCTCAGCCATGCTGATAAATCTTTTATTGCACCGCCCAATGGCACCGGCCCGTGCACGTACCGGATGTATAAAGTTTCCCCGGCTCGTAAAATCGGCCTGAATCTTCCGTGGACGAAGGCGGAGAAAAGTATCACGCGTCTTTCGTACGTTCGCACATATATCAACTGTCAAAAAACAGAAATCCACTACGTCGATGCTAAAAGAGCATGGCGTGGGCGAGGGCCGTTTGACCGTCACCAATCGATGGGAGCTGCTACTACCGCATTATCCAGGGTGTCTCGGAAAAGCTCGCTGGAGTTTTGTGCTATTTGATGATCACAAAATTAGAATGACCAGAGTTGTCTAGGACTCCCAGGACACTTTGAAGTCATCAGGAGAGCCAGGATTCATTAATCACAAAGCTATCAGCAGTGAAGTTTCTCAAGACTTCTGGGACACCCTGTTTACATCGGCGTGGCAAATCTCCATGGAAAAAAAAACAGGGAGAGGACTGTCGTCACCAAGGTGCAACCCTTTTCATGAGTCAGTGTCCACGTGTCTGGTACCAGTCGTTACGTAGCGTTTCACCAACGCGATATACCGTCTGAAAAGTCGCGTTCATGACAAGCAGTTGATACATTGCAGAACGAGGACACAAGTTGGCCAAGCCTTCTGGATCCTCCTGCACAATACCATGGTAGTGAATTTTAGCAGGAAAGAGATTTTAGATCGGAGAGAAAGCGAGAGAGAAGAGAGAAAATGGTAGAGATAGTGGAACTGCGGTCAGCCTGGAAAACTGTCATGTCTGAGTTCGTGCCCGCGTCTTCTACCTCCTTTTTTATCTTTTCTTCTTCTTCCACATTTTCACACTCACCTCGTTCTTCAGTGAGCTTTTATAACGGCTGGTATATATAGCCGGATTGTGGTCTTGCTACATCAGGGCTACAACTTTTCCGACGTTGCAGCGAGAGGAAAAGGAAGAGTGAGAGAAAGAGACAGAGAGAGATATGGAGAGAGACAGGTCGAGGGAGAGAGGGGGAGAGACCGACAATGAGGAGCATAGAGAGGAACGAAATGAAGATTAGAAAGATATGAAGAAGCGGCTGGATGGAAACGTTATCGCAACTGGTGAGCAAACAAACTCGGTGAAGAGCTCCCTTTCTCTTACCATCACTCCCCCCCCCTTTCTCGGCACACTTTAACAATTGCCAATCCGTAACACGCGTAGCGTGAGAAAAGCAGTTTCGTATGAAGCGAAGTCTCCATTTTTCATACGCGTACACGTATGGCACTGTTCCTTTCACTTTCTTCGGGTCTTTTTCTCCTTTCATTTAATTAAATCGTATTTTACGACGCGAGCATTCGCAGTCCAGGAAGATTCGTTACACGCGAAAACCCAGACACGCAAAAACAATAACATCTAATTTATTTCCAACTCGGTGGAGACGGCAGAGGCTCTCCGCGCGGTGCTCGTACAAACGCGCTATATGAAATACTTCGCGCAAAGGAGTGCGCGATATGCGCGAATTTTTCGGTTGTGGGAATTTTTTTCGAGAGCCGTTTTATTTGCGAGCACTACTGGGGTGAAAGAGAAAGATACGAAGCAACAGAAATTTCATCTCCAAAATGAGTGTTCTCTTTTTATTTGTTTGCTCCCTTTTTCGTCGCTTTAAAGTGACACTCGGAATGGCTGTTCTCGTTCGGTGGAAGCCTGGGCTTTCTGTTTTTCCCCTGAATGATTCGTCGAGTGAGCGCTACGAGAGGCGTTTCCTATCGTTCTTTAAGCGAGCGAAGGCTTGCCACTTTTCCCTTTTGCCGGAAACACGCGACGTCCGGGCGAGGAAAAAAATGGGAGACGTGAAAAAGGCAGTAGGATTGATCGCCGTATATCATTGCGTCCTTAAGACTGCTGCCCTTCCACGAGTCCACAATCGTCTTACATCGATTGATGTTAAGAGTTACTGATGTGATGAGAGCGCGAAGCGAGCACAGTCCAACGAACTCGGGACGGAATTTCTGAAGGTCCCGGATTCCGCTCCCATCGACATCAATGGATCTTGCCAAATGCTCTTTCTGCAAGCTCGCGAAACGACTTAAAAATTGATGGTCATTAAATAATCTTAGACGCTGCTGAAAAGACTGCAGAAACGGTAGAAACCAGTAGGTCCGCAAATGGTTGAAAACAACCAGTTACCCTTTCATGACGCACTCATGAGGGTCTGAGCCCAACAGCGCAAGACACATGACCCCACAACCCAATCCGAATCCGATTTGTTTTTAAAATGTCCAAACGTATGACGAACGTTCAACTTGTGTCCACAAATTCCAACGTTTTTGAGTATATGAGAAAAGATCGTTGCTCTCCAAGGATGCAAATTTCGACACCATTGTTGATGCCCTTATAGTGATAGCAGTAATAATTCTTCTGTTACTTCAAGTTGTACGCATTCCTACCTATACTTACTGCCGATATTGGAGGTTTGGACTGTCGATCTGGCAATTAAACTACATTTGTTTCGAATATTGTTACGGGATACTATATTGGAAGACATTTTTTCGTTGGAAAATTTCATTACGGATTTTATCAGGGGATCTTCCGTCATAGCTTTTCTCCATCGTGATATTTCGTTGCTGGGTATTTTGCCGTGAAATCCTTGATGACTACACATTGACTACGGTCACGAGTGCAAGATTCTCTAAATTCCAATTTTCTTGTATTCTCTATTAATGATGTATCCGTATGATGTTAAAGTTTAATACGAATGCAACGAAGTATTTTTCCTGAATTTCCCAAATTCCTACTGGCAGATAGGAATGCCAACAATGCAACCCCATGTATCGGGACTCGTGAAAAACTTTGTAACTGAACTTTCGTTGGACACATCGAAATGTAGGAGAAAAAATCGTAACCTTTGACATTGATCGATCATATGTTGGATCCTCCTGAAACGGCTACTGAAATGATCACCATGCGAAAGTACCTCTGCTTTTAACGAACGGCTCATGTACATGTATAATTAATTTGTATCCAAATTTGGACCTGTTAAAACAGCATACAAAATGTTATTTCCCTCCCGTTCTCTGCCTCTCCCACCCCCCACCCCTCTCTGTCGCTCTCTGCCACGTTTCCTCTTTCCCTTTACAGCTTTTGACTCTTTGATTAACGAGTGCAGAAACAGGGGAGAACATCCGTGTGTCGCTTTATATACAAGCTATGGTGTTTCGCGTTCCGCCGGGCGCGACATCCCGTCCCCTCGAATCCCTGCTAATTCGAAGCGCGCGTGTGGAACACTCGGTGTGCCACTAAAAACGAGTGGGTCGAACGAGAGGGAGAGAGAGGGGGAGGGGTTGGGAGAGAGCGAGAGACAAGGAGAGGAGAGACCAAAAGAAAAAAGGAGAGGAAGAGAGCAATGGACAAAGAGAGAGAGGGAGAGACCAAAAGAAAAAAGGGGGTGTGGGAGTGCAATGGATGGAGAGAGAAAGAGAGCGAGACATTAAAAGGGACCGAAAGGCAGAGGGAGGTAGAGAGAGGGGGGAGGGAGAAGGAAAGAGGGAGAGAGAAAGAGGGAGAGAGAGCGAGAGAAAGAGAAAGAGGGCGAGAAACTAACCCTCCCCATCGTCCTCCACACGCCGTGGGCCGGTTTATCGCTGCCCGATGCAAATTGCAATTCGCGACAGAGTACGGCTTGTGGTATACAACCGCACAAAGGGTAGAAAGAGGGAAAGATGTATATAGACTAGACAGAGAGAGGAGGGGGGAGAGAGAGAGAGAGCGATGGAAGTGCCGGTACGGAGGGTGGGATAAATCTCGTTCCCGTTTCACTGGAAAATTGTTTTTCCGATTATCCAGAGGAAAAAAAGAGAACAATAAAAAAGCAGTGATTATATACATCACCCCTCTTTGATCGTTATGGCATAGGATACATGGAACTTGTTATATGTATGTTGCTCCGCAAGATAATTCCAGAAGGAACGTTACTTTTGGGGACATATATACATTTAGGATGAATACCCTTATCGTAGGGGGGTACCCTATATTCCTACTGTATTGGATAGTTGGAAGCGTGTAACTTGTTGAATCAATGAAATAAATGGCGAAAATCCCATCACCAACAGACACAGATGGGTCTGAACGTTGCATCTTGGATTAAACTGATTTTTTAATATCTTTTCTTGTCGTGTATATTTTGACTCCGAAATACCGAGGAGGCTATACAAGATGTTTAAGAAATGGTAGTCATCCACCCTTACCAAAGGGTTAAAAGTGTAAAAATGAATATATTCGGCGGTAAAGATATTCTCATCTTTTTTATCGAGGAGACACGCCAACTTTTTTTTGCGTTGTTTGCAAAACTACGTTTTATGAGAGAGCATCGTTTATAACATTTTTTATCGTGTGACCGGGTGGTATTTTTAATGTATTCATCCATCTGTGAATAACAAAGAACAGAAGTTGTTTTTTTTCTGTCGAAAGTCAAACTTTTTTCCTACAGCTCGCGGTTTACGTAATATAAACAATTTGAAAAAGGTATGCGGCTATAGGTAAGTTTTATTATTATATTGAAAGGGCTTTTTTTAAATGGTTAATTACCTATTAATCTAGTTGCCAGAACCATCTGCACTGATTGGCCATGCAGCAGCTTTGTTTAATTAATAAAAACTTTTGCGCTTATTAATATTTTTCGATTTAAAAAAAATCCAACCTCAGTAAGACTGTATTGATTGCGCGTAAAATCCCGACCCCGCCAATATTTATATAAGTATATATATGTATATATTACAACGTATATAGACCCGTCGATACGATATGAGATAAAAATCCATTTCCGGCTTTCCAACATTCAAACCAGAGAATAGCATCATCGTTGTTACGCATTATTGACTCCCTGTTGAGATCGAATAGAGATTGATTGATTGAATTGAGATTCCCTGACTTTTTCAGGTTTTCCACACAGTTTTTACAAATATCCCAGGGAGATTAGGGTCGAATAAAGAAAATAATGTTTTTTAAAGATCAACCACATAAAAATGTTAAATATTAAAATAAAACTAAAAGAAACTGAACTTCGAAAAATTAGTTTAATCAATGTAAAGAAAAAAAATACATTAAAAGCAAATACAGAAACTGTTCTTTATTATAAACATAAATTTGTATGTCGGTGTCAATGAATAAAAAATAAATATAAAAATGTATCTATTATCTTAATATATGTAAAATTATTATCTACAATAATAATTGTGTGGTTGTATATCGACAAATCGAATGCAAATGTACAGAGCTTTGGAGTAAATTAGTTTTGTTTTTAAATTTTTTGAATGTTTGTCACTGGCATCACTTTTTTGTATATAATGAGGGATAATATAATTATTAAAATCATATAAAAATGTTTATTTTTATACTTTTCAGGTTTTTTTTCACGTCGGTTTTATTTTTCGCAATTCTTGCGAAAAGTGAATTCTGGAAAAAGTTCTAGAGAATTTTAAAAATCCTCTGACTTTTCCCTGATGATTCCAGAAGGAAAGAAATTCTGTTAGTTTTCCCGTTTTGTACACATTCCCACACAGACACACACACACACCATTTTCAGTATATGGTGCATTTATATTTATTTGCGTCTCATATTTGGTTGCGATTTAACGAGCCTCGCGTTGCATCTACGCTTGCATTGAGGCCATTCACCATGGAGCACATCAATATCACGCAGAAACGCATAATGGTCGATTAATGTCGGTCTAATTTCGAGACGTGTTTTACGCCCGGAACACTCATCCACAATGAAGCTTGAAACGCGCGACTGTACAGTCCGGATGCCAGTATGACATAAAAACTCTGTTGGCTCAATTAACGTACATGGTGGTGAATAAATAACGCGGTGACACTCCGAACCGTCGGGTAGCGAAGTTTTTAACATATGCATGTGTCAGATGTTATCGCATGCATCGAGAAATAACATCGGACAGCCACTATTATGGTATTCCTCTCGTTATCGATAATTTGCCTCGTCCAACGACAATTGTTTTTCCCACCGATACTCAAAGGACCAACGACGAGTCGCTCCAATCCACGATTTTGTTTTCACTATCACGACGGTTTCCAATCAGCAACCAAAGAATCACAATTGATGGACAATCCCGAATCTTAGGATTTTCAGAATGAATCGTCCATTCACAAATTCCTCATTGGCAATGGAATTTCTCTCTTGGCAATGTAAAAAGTCAACTTAACCTCACAAATTCGAGCCTAAACATTGACATCCTTCAAGGCTGGCTAGTTGAAAGACTGTGGTTTTTTTCCAAGGCTCGTGGGTAGATTTCGAATCGATTATCAGAATGTTTTGTTACATGCAGACATTGGGGATGAAGGGTGGAAGCACTACGAGATGGAGCTTAAACCGTCAAACGTACAGACGTGTGCGAGTTGAAAGGAAATGATGTTTTTGTATACAGCAGGATGTACATTGGGGGGTTCGCTTGTGCGAGTAGTGAAAGCGTAGGAATGGTCAGACTACGTCGGGCAATCACGGTTATTGGGCATACACCGACCATTGCTCGAACAAATGAATTCATACTGGGCAACATAGCGGATAAAAAAGGGAAGATTCTCATTTATATCATTTATTGTTAAAGGAGTTTCTTTATATTTATATAGTTTCATTAATATTACTTTGAGATTCTTTGGATTCGCTGATTTTACTTTAATTGTTAACAGACGACTTTTAGCCGTTTATATCACCGTGTGACTGTTCTGTAACAAAGCATCTAGGTCCTCACAAAATCCCATATTGTCATTCAACCGTTTTTTATATCGATGTCACACGACGACTATGAACCTCTCCGTAATTTTTTAGTGCATTGCATGCAAACTAGATGGCCTTGGTTGGATCAAAATTGGTTCAAAGTTCACTTATCGGGAGATTGCACGGTTCGAATGTGCGTAAAGTTTGGGAAAATTGAAAAAATATCGACACTACAGACAATATGTGAAAAATGTGGCGTGGCTTTGTGCCTCACAAGCAAAACTGCTTCAAAGCATTCCATACATCATGAAGGAATGTTACGACATAATTCAACACGTCAGCCCCACTCCTTTTATTGTTTTATAACTAGCCACCTCATTGCATTTTTAAAAACTACATAATACGTGTTTTTTTATTCATAAAAACCTACCCTAAGATCAACTATCTTTTAATTTCTACGTTGTTGAGTTATGAAGGGTTGAACTACAGTTATCAATTGCAAGCGAAATTACGTGGAAAATAACGTTGTCCATAATTGAATACTGTAACACACACGTACATGGAATTTTACATTAGAAATAAGGTGACACGATAATTAAATAATGTAATTGGAACATGCGACACCTGCGTAAACAATTCAGATTAAACGAAGAACTAAAAGATTCGTATTTCCCGAGCATTTACTTGACGGTTTCGTGATCAGCGTTGAGACGCAAATTAAAAAATAATAAAACCTGTGGACGCTAAATTATAGAATCGCAATATACGAGGTTGACACAAGTTTTGCATAGATAACCGACTCAGTGATAAAACGAAATTTAATATCCACTCAACTCCTGCTCGTCGCGTTTTCACATTGAACGGACAAGTGCAGCAAAACTTTGGATTCACTGAGGACTTTGAATGTGGTACCTTGAAGATGCACTATACGCGAGTTATTGGAAGCAAATTCCCTTTGGGGTATGTAAGAAGAGAGGTCTGAGAGTGATTATACGTCGAAGGACTCCGAGGTTTGCGTAAAGTTTACATTTTTTAATAGATCCTTTTTTATTTCATACTTTTGAAGCCCATGGTCTCGAAGTTTGCATCGTTGGAATGCAACGAAAATTCTCCTTTTATATTTTTGTTTTTTTTTCATTTTTGTTATTTAACAAAATTGCTTTTGTAGATCAAAATTGTATCCGTCTAAATAGCGATTTGAAAGATTATTGAAGGATTTTCGTAACGAAGAATGGCCTAAAAAAATTCAAGCAACTGAAAAATTTTAATTTTCGTTGCCTTCGTTGATTTTGTACGAATTCCAATAATTGACCGGCGTATGGCGATGCTTTTGACAGGCTACACCGATTGGCGATACAGTAACGGCGCGGCACTTTATTAAAATAATAATAACTTCATTCTTTATCAATACTATTTTAATTTAAAAAAACTCAAACTTGGCAAAACGATATATTCCTTCCACGTAAAATCGCAACCTCGTCATCCCAATACTCCATCAGAAAAAAATACTAAAAATCGATCTGTTTTTGGGGCTCCAAGCTTGTGCGATTATTATTCTGTCTTTATTGACCAATGCAATCACTTGTCTAACGTAACAGTTTGCAAATCTAGCACGTACATATCGCATCGTTTCATAAAATGTCACGTTTACCAATTACTTTTTTTTATCAAATAAATTTTCAAGGACCTTCTTTAAAAATTTTTTTCCCCAAAAAAAGTAGTATACTTCCCCCATATACGAAAATATATAACGAAACTGTTGAAACTGCTACGAGTCGCTGTGACGGAGTGCACAAAACAAAAGTTGCCAACCCGAATGCTGCGTCTCGCAATCTCTCTCGAACATATTTCATATAAGATCGCTGTACACATACGATGAATGTACCAGATGAAATTAAATTTTACGCGTGTGCTGCGTAGAACGCAATTTTGCACTCCCGTATACAAAACATTGCCACGTATCTCACCTCCTGTGTATCAAGAAATAGTACGAAACCCCGTCCGATGAATATGTGTTGGAAGTTTCCTCGTTAAAGCGTGCGTCCACGTATGGGCCATATATACCGGGCGTCGTGTGACCCACCACCTTCCTCCGCGTTTATAGTGCACGCGCATATCGGAAATTCCACGTCACTCTAATGGTAACACGAAATTCCTGCATACTCACGTACCTATATATCTATATATTGTTTGTTGAAACATCACGGGAATTCCTACGAATCTATGAAGAATTCATTTGCACACACGGATTCGTGTTGGATGCATCAAAGTAATAATTAATCTCGTGACGTTGAGAAATCAAATACGCCATTCTATCCCAACCTATTGAGAAAGAAATATATGTATATATAAATTGTCCATTGCTAATCCTAATGCAACGCACGTGAAGCTGGAGGCATATATTGATAAAGGTAGTACAAAAAAATCTATTTCTTGGTTTTCCACTTTATAGTCTTGAAGTTTACATCGTTGGACTGCAACGGAAGTTTTGTTCGCATTTTTCATTGATTAATTTGTATAAGACAATTTGTGTTGGAGACAGTGTTTTTTGACAGCTTTTTTTAACAGTTTTGAAAGTTTTTGACAGCCGCACACGTCTAATGGGAATGCTGAGGAAAAAAATCGCGACAATCATGAACTGAATTTGCAAAAAAAAAATTACACAATTCGACAATATGAATTTTTTTTTGCATTCCCACGAAGCGAACTTCAACATCGTTACGGTTATTATTACAATTGAAAATAATTTCTCCTTGCTCCACGTAAATGGGGAGCCGTGACTCAAAATTTGAACGAGTTTAATATTCATTTGAAATACCTATTCGATCCACTCCCACGTATGGTCTACGATCTTCTTCAGTTTTCGAAAAAAAAAGCGTTTTTTCCTTTTCTTTAAACTTTTCCCATAGCATGAGTTGTTATTCATTTTTCTCTTTTTGGTATGTGCCTTTCTCGCAATTTGTCTTATTCATTTTTCTTAGTCGTTATGTAGTGCACTATTAAGCAACAAATAAATGAGCAGCCAACAATAACAAAAAAGTATGAAATTGAAGTGTGCATCGTTGCAATGCAACGAAATAATGTTTTTTATTTTGCAAATTTCGTTTGGCAGATTGGAGCTGTGAAAATCGGGCAAACATTTGTAGCATCCTTATTTAGTGATCTACTAATTTAAAAGAATTTTCGCTGCATGTCAACGATGCAAACTTCAGCCGATTAAAAAAGTGGGTCTAAAAGGATAAGTCACTAAGGTTCCAGTTAAAAAGCAAAAACAAAGACGTAGACTAGTCGGAATGACTCACGATTGCTTTTTCAAACTGCCGAGGGTTCCTACCTGCTGGCATCATAAACAATGGTACTTTATTGGGGATACTTGTCCGTAATCCATGTTCAATGCAACTAGAGTAGAAAACTATGAACGAATGCCACCAAAACTCTTCTTATCATCTCTTTTTTTATTGCAACTCGACATTGTTTTTCCCAATAGGAAACAATAAAAACGTTATCACCCACCCCCGCCTAAAACCTGCCATCCTTTTTCGATACTGTCCGAAAAAAGCAGAGCTTTGGCAGTCAACCCCAACGGATGCCCCGTTATTTTTTCCGTCGCTGTCCATCGCAGCACACCGAAAGATATATACCCAGGGCCCCTCCTCCACGAGAAACAACATCGAACTATTACCAATTATAATAAAAAGTGGAAGACCCCAATGAAACGTTATTCTTTTTTACAAACCCCCATAAATACGTACACTCTTTCATTCTTCTCTTTGTTCCTACTATCGCCAAGCGCATGCAAATCCCCACGTCCTGACCGCAATACAAGAAAGTTCGTCCGTCACCAAAAAGGGCTTCGCATTTTGTTACTCGTGAAACGCTCCCGAATGGGCACTTTTTCCCTATGGATGATGGGTCCTATTCAGGTAAACAGGAAATGGAGCTTTCAACTTAAAAAAACACCTAATTTGTGCTTTGGCTATCTACTCTTTAAGCACCGCTATAGATACCATCTTAAAACATTTATCAAGTTATTATACAATTTAATATTTATGAGAATATTATATTGAGTCTGGAGGCCTCATACATACGATACGAAGAGATGAGGTAGAAGGAAAGGCACTCGAAGTAAAAATGATAAATTTTATATATATATATATATAATCCTAGAGCAATATAAAGCGTTGGGCACGTGCAAACGTATTTATACAACATATAGATAACAGGTGCAGGGAAATATACATATATACATATACTTTTTATACTCGTATAACGGATATACTGTGTTGTATAAGAGACATGCATGCATAACATAGATAATGCGATATATACGTACATATATATATATATATGTGCAAGTGCTTTAGGCAAGACGTAGCATCATGCACGTCGAGACCCAGGGTGTGACTCACGTAAGCCTCCCTTAAGCATCGGGCACACACGTTACGAGGCTCGTTTCATAGGGAATGTACCGTAACTGCGCGTCGCATACGTGCCCTATATACGTCACAAATGTACATCTGCCATCCTATACATATACATATATGTGTTTGCACGTGTGTGTGTGTGTGTATGGGTGGGTGGGTGGGTGGTGGGTTGTGTGTGTGTGTGTGTGTGTGTGTGTGTGTGTGTGTGTGTGTGTGTGTGTGTGTGTGTGTGTGTGTGTGTGTGTGTGTGTGTGTGTGTGTGTGTGTGTGTGTGTGTGTGTGTGTGTGTGTGTGTGTGTGTGTGTGTGTGTGTGTGTGTGTGTGTGTGTGTGTGTGTGTGTGTGTGTGTGTGCGTGTGTGTGTATGTGCGTGTGTGTATAGCTTTTTGCATTGCGCGTCTTACCCGTACGTATGCGAACGTACACTGCGGGTCTACATACGTACATGAATACAGACGATACACACGTCAATCAATTTTTCCATTCATACACGACGACATTCGTCAAGATTGCTAGACACTTGTGAGTTCCGTACTTGCGACGTCTAAACATTATCTGGAATTCGTCACGGCGTCGAGTTTGCCCATAATCATATTTTGAGCACAACCGGATGACCATTGGCATAATATCGACAGCATTACCGCGATTATCGCAGCGTTGAAAGCGTTGATTGTGATCGAGTTGCAAGTGATTTCAATGATGACCTCTCGTATACGTGAATACAGTGATTGGGCACGGGATTGAACGAATATCGCTATTTAATCGTTAAGGAGCCTGCATAAGCTGGGAATTACAAAATGCGAATTTTTTATTGCGCGCTTTTATAGCTTGAAGTCTTGTTTTGTTTGCAACAAAGATTTCGTAAAAATTTGAAAAATTGAACGGGTTATGCCGATTTTTGTAAACATTTTTGCAACACACTGCGCTACAGCGAACATTCCACGGCGATTCGCCCCTTTTTTGCGGTTGTCTCGAATGTTTTATGCAAAAGTGTAGGTTGTATTTGGAAATCTATTCGTCCGATTGATTACAAATTCGGACAAAACGAGTTTACAAAATTTTCCATATGATATTCTATATTTCCGTATGACTGGGTGATCGCTTAAGCACGTTCATTCCCATTTATTAATAACAAAAGATCGAAGTTGTTTTTTTGCTCGAAAATCGAACTTTATTTTCTACCGCTCGGGATTTTCCTAATTTTCAGAATTTTAATAAAGTATCTAGTCGTACGAGAGAGTTTTACTATCATAATGAAAGTTAATTTTTTATTTTGTATTTCACTTCACGCCAGTAGGCAGAACCACCTACACCGATTGGCCATGCAGCAACGACGGCACTTTGTTCAAACAATAATAACTCAATCGTTTATAAATCTTGTCCAATTGAAAAGAGAGTTAAGCTTGGCAAGACTATGCATGAGTTGTGCGTGAAATCCTAACCTCGTCATTTAAAAACTCCCGCAACAAAGAAATATTGTAAACCACCTGTTTTTTGGTACCCAATGCAGACCCGTCAAATGAACCGCTTTCCCTCGTTCCCTCTTCTTCTCTCCGGAAATTCGTGCGAAGCCCCTTCGTTCCTCCCTCTTTTTCGCCATCACGTATACACGCATCGAGTAAATAAACAATCTGCTCGATATGCCTCGATATATTAATGGCATTATAAGGTGTACGCTTGTCTACATATTATATCGGCGCCATTTCCCATATATTGCCTAGCGTTCGGGTAGAATGCACAGAACGTACCGATCTAGCCGGTACGGAGATGGAGACTTACATAATTGACGGGTTTCGGACCGGCCGCCCGGCGATACTGCCACACTCGAGAAGTTACAACAGGGTACTTACTGCCATGTATTCGTGGGACCCTGCATAGCAGTAACCAATATATAAATGTGTGTCCGTGTCCGTGTGTTTGTCCATGTGTGTTTCCATGTGTGTGTGGGCGTGTGCGCGCGTGCGTGTGTATCCATAGAGTTGTCAGAATACACAGCCTATCTACCCACCTATAAATGTATAAACACCGGGAGCTGGCTACATCTCGCCGGAGTTGCACAATAGCACCGTGCACGGAAGGTCTGTGTTACAATGGTCTTCATAGATACCCAGACGTACGCGTATATCTGCTACTGTTCGAGGACCACAAAGAAAAGCAAATATATTTATATCTATATATGTGTGTATACGTATATCATCTACACAGACACATACGTGTGTAGATGCGTGGGTATATACCAGAATGTTATGTGCAGAACAACATATATATAGTATATATAATCTACACAGAACATACGTGTGTAGGTGCGTGGGTGTATACGTGAATGTACCGAGAGAGAACAGGTATACGCGCAGAGGGTACGTATATTGTACGACCGAATAATCTCCACCGTTTGCATGCAGAACGTTACTGTATCCAAACTATCGCATAATAAGTGAAATATATAGTACGACGTTACATCAGAGGAGAAAAAAATGTTGACCGTTTTTTGACTGGCTGAAATGATGTGTAAACATCGCGAGAACGATGTACAAAAATAATTTTACGTGGAACTTTTTGTTTTGTTTAGAGCTCATTTCCTGAAGCACCTCCGAGCGTTACGAACCGCACGAAATAGCCTGGATGGCGAAAGTAGCAATTTGGAGTCGTTTAGTCTACTCGTTGTACAACAAACATACAACGACCTAACAACTGAAGACCTACTGTCAGAATGCATCCGTGGGCACACGGAGAATTCTAATGAGAGCTACCATTCCGTCGTGAGGACGATAGCTCCTAAGTCAGGCTTGGAACTTTAAGGGCGGGGTAAAGTATTTAAATTTTTTTTTCATTAAAAAAAAAAATTTTAAATGAATGCATAATATATGAAGAATATTGTGTTGAAATTTCAAGTCGATCGGAGTAAAATTGACGAAGTTATGAGTATTTGAGCGTCTATTGCTCCATGCCGGGTTTTATACCTGGGCGGCAGCTGCGCGGCGCGCTATTGTATTTTTCGACCCCGAATAAATTTCTTGATAAACGGGCCTGTTCCGGTCCCGTTATGTATATTCGAGGCATGGTGTATATTAGTATACACATTAGTCTGTACATCGGTTGACCGCTGTATGCCGTGCTGAGCAGTAGCAAGTCACAGCAAGTAGCAGCAGTTTTGCGTAGACAAACGCAAAAAGATGCTCTCGATCATCTTGATGGAAGCCTTTTGCTCTACGGACCTGGCATCGACGACTTTGAGTGAGTATAAGAAAATTATCGAGTTTTATTTTGAATTTCTAAAAATTCAAAGATAATTGAAAAATCTGAAAAAATTCATACGTATTGAGAAAAATGAACGAATCACGAAAAAAAATTGGGTTGCGGGGAAATTTGTTGACTAATTTTTTTTTTCATCATTTTGTTAATAACATTTTGGAATTATTATTATGCAAAATTAATCTTTTGAGTACTTTTAATATGCATGAATTTTCTCAGATTTTTATGCAATCGAGAAGTGTTCTCAAACTTATGTGCAATGAGCGCTAAGCGACCAAACTCTTCTGCGTTTTTCAAACCGTTTTTCAGAGACTTGTCATATTTGAAGTCCGTGTGCACGATAACTCAAAATCTACTGGACCAATCGCTTTGAAATTTTGCACAGTACTTCTTCACATAATTCACCAGGTATTGTCGAGAGCTTTTTTATTTTTTTTTAAATAATTACTAATTTTTCAACAACAAATTAGCCGATTTTTTTTTAGCGAAAATCGGGTTTTTGGCTCCCAAGTGCTACGAAAAATCGAAAAATCGAAAAAAAAAAAATCCTCCCGTCATTACCTCGAGAAACATCTCCTTTAACAAATGCATTTTGATTTTTTTGTTTCAGATGATTCTGTTGCGAGTTATGGTGCACACCGCAAACCAACTTTTTTTCGAGGCCCCTCCGGGGTTTAATTTTTACTCGCTCAATTTTGAATATTTTGCAATGCAAATTTAGGAGCATGTTGTTCAAATGTTACTTTATTATACGTAAATTTTTCAATAAACGAACACTATTCGTTACGCCAAAAAAAAATCTTTGAAACATGCCTTTTTTCGCCGAATTAACTTTACCCCGCCCTTAAACGCGTTTTTCTCGAAACCACGTTTTTTGACATCAGGAGGATGCCATAATTTGGGTAGTTTTC
The DNA here is from genome assembly GCA_951751655.1 of Ophion costatus. Lineage (NCBI taxonomy): Eukaryota > Metazoa > Arthropoda > Insecta > Hymenoptera > Ichneumonidae > Ophion > Ophion costatus. The sequence goes on from OX632356.1 coordinate 46,741,216, forward strand.
ATCCGATTGACTTGAAATTTCAACTGCAGTTTTTTAAATATATTCTCTAATTAAGTACATGCGATTTTTACGATTCATGGACAATTCTTGTTTTTATAAACAAAGCGGTCTTAATTTGTTTATAAAAACAAGAATTCTTTTTGCAGCATCGCTATGTTTTTAGTAATCGTGTGCACTTCTCTAGCAAAACTGATGAAAATTACTAAAAAAATTTTTTTCGTTTCAAGTGCTGATCCAAAAAAATGCTGCGTCCCCCGCAGAGTGGCTAAAAAACGCTCTTAGTAGACTTAGCCGTCATTTTTTTTTTGTATATGTCAACACATGTCAAATAAACGCTCCAAATCTCACGTCCATTGCTTTTAAGTGTTAAAAAGCCGGTTACACTTTGTCGACGAGGGCCTAAAGAGGCTTATGAATCAGGGCCCGACTGATTGCCTCAACAGAACCCGATCGAAGCCATGAAGCAACCCTATTACTGCCCTATAATTATCGGCTTTATTAGTGGATACATATCAAGCGTGGTGTTTTGCAATAATAAAAACTATTTTCTTCAAATAAAGGATTATTTATTATTCGCCTCGAAATTAGAAAATAAAAAACAAGTTCAGTTTTACAGTTTATATTGTATGCCCTGTAACAACCACTGCCCTGATGAATCCCGCCTGGGCCCTTTGTCATTTTCCTCGCTACGACCTTTTTTGAATAAATTACCCAACCCTGTTATTTTCGGGTCAGGGCCTAGTCCGATTGTGTTGTGGAAAGCCCTAGTAGGGAATCCATATTCAAACCCTCATGGGCATCGAATTGTTTTATGGCTGCCTTCCTAATGTCTTTCACGGGTAAGTGCGAATGTGGACGAGGTGTCTTCTCTCGGTTATTCCCAGTATCCTCATTTGCCGTCATAAGTTTATTATATGTACAAAGTGAGTTGATGGATGTTGAAGACTCTACCTCCGCGTGGTAGATTCTGGACAGCACTAAAGTGGTAAAAAATTGTATTCATACCTAAAAATTATGAACGTTAACAAAACACTTTTCCTACAAAAGTTGTTAGTTTAGCCTGATAAATGCTTTGGCGAAAAAATGCATGATCTCATTTTTTTTAAAACAAGTCGGTCATCTTAACGTCGCTATTTTGAATTATGGACCGAAAAGCATTTTTTACGTCCCCCTTTGAACTCAAAAATTACACTCAATACTTGATCGGGGCAGTATTTCTCAAGATAAATCAGGTGTACGATTAAAATGGGACTACTGGCAAGTAAAAGCGTCTGACCCATGTCGTCTACCCGAAAAGTTGCACGGGTTGGGTTAAAGGCTTTATCCTTGCCGGGGCGTGATATCTGTGTGAATAATTGTATGTGTATCTTGCATGTGGGTGTTTACGTGTATGAATGTAAAGCCCGTAAAACGAGCTCAATGTAGGGGTGGGTACTTTCAATTATTAAACGAAGCGCGCGTTCAACGGCAAGTGACCCTAGTCTCTCTGTCTTTCTGTCTGTCCCTCTTGCCCTCTCTTTTCATCTTGCTCGCTCTCTTTGCCTCCCTGGATCTTTCGAATTGTCAGAGGATTTTAAATATGCGAGCAGGGACGTTGGAACACACACACACACACATAGTTTTACTGCAATATTTAACTCTTCCATATGTGTTCACGTAGTGGGACATTTATCCGGGCGAAAATGTCAGTCGGGAATCTAACGCAATAATTTCCGTTTTTCTCTTCTCACCCTCTCTCTCTCTCTCTCTCTCTCTCTCTCTCCCGCTCTCCCCCCTCTCTCGCTCTCTCTTCTATCAAAGTGTCCTTAATTCCAACGTTGAAGTTTGCGTCTGTGCTATTTATATCCACCTCAAATATTCGTTAATCTCCACATGAAAATCCAATGATCATAAAGTGTGCATCATCTGAACGTAGCAAAAATTAATTGCTTTTCATTGACATTTTTTTCTGGCCGATTTAAGGTATAAAAATCATTCGAACGTTTTTAAGTATTCATATCACAGATTTACAATCTCAACTTGCAAAAAAGATGTCGAATAATAATGAAAATAAAGAAATTAAAACAAACCTTTGCATCCCAACGATGCCAACTTCAACGTCATGAAATCTTAGCACTGCTTCATTTGTTTATTCTTTTTTTATAGCAACGTCATAATCATTATTATGATGACGGTCGTAATAATTATTATGATCGTTACTATTTGAATTTCGAGAGCTTGAACGAATGAACAAATGAAAATGAAAATTTATACTTCGAGTTGGTGCTCAGCGCTGAGGGGTGAATTCGTCTCATAGAGATATTCGTTTAATATTTAGTTTCCATACAGTTGCATAGTGCGACAGGCGTGCTGGTTGCATCCGTGTTTAATAAATAAACGGGTATGCGCATAGCGTACGGATATACGCACGGGGGAATAATTCGAGCTCTGGGTTTTCATGCGGCGCGTTGAATATTATACCCCGAGTATACGCAAATTCGCGCACAGTCATTTTTTCCGTCATTTTCTTTTCCACCGTGCTTTTTGATTTTTTTCGTCTCGTTTCATCTTTTTTTTACGAGTTTTCAGCACTGCAGACAAGGTTTTTGCTCCTTTTTTTTCGTTTCGCTGAATAAAAGATTTTTCGGTACATACGCGAAATGTATACGTAGGTCGGAGCGAGCGACGATGAGGTGTGTTCGGATGCTCTGTTGGGTGTCGCTAATCGAGATATATGTGTGTGTGTGTGTATATATATATATATATAATGTATACAAGGTGTCGTGTTATGAATGGATAGTCCTGCAACTATATATAGGTCAAATCATATCCTCCATATGCTGGAATTTCAGTTCAGTAAAAGTCCCACAGTTTTTGTTATAACAATCATCTACTTTTTCTTTTTCGCATGCTATTTCTACAAATGATAACTTTTTTGACCCAGTTTGTTAAAAAAATACTCCTGGTTATCTGATATATCTAGAAAAGTCTTCTTTTTGACCTTAAATGTGAAAAAACTTTATGAAAGGAGATCTTATGCAGAATTTTCATACAAACCAATTAATTCCAACATCTGACGTTGATAGCCTGCGGTGTAAAAAACGTACCACGTATATCGAACCAATTACTTTGAAAAGTTGCCGAGTTAGCGTCAACTCATATCATTTGGAGAAATAGCATGCGAAAAATGAAAAGCAGATGATTAAAAAAAAATAACATAAAGCCCCATACCTTAAAAACCGTGGGGTTTTTACTAAACTGAAATTCCAGCATATAGTACGACACGATCTGACCTATCGACAGTAGCAGGATTATCCATTCATAACAGAGCACCCATATATAGTAATATAAAGTGCATAAAAAGATGAGTCTTTTTGCAAACTATCTGAAGCGTCCAAATTTTCCTTCTCGACGTGACTTTTCGGGCGACCCGGTACATATACGACAATAAATTGTGAATATTACACGTCAATTAGACACGCGTCGATTCATATTCATTCATCTTCCCTTTTCTCTCTCGCTCGGCCCGTATCTCTGTATACGCGCCGTATATGCACGAACACACATCTGCACAAACGATTTTCCTTATTCTTTGTTTTCTCACGACAGGTGACATTTTCAGCCCGTTCTTCATTTTCGTACAAAGAGCGTAAAAATTCAAGATCGCCGTAGTTTTTTTTTTACTGAGCAACATTTCCATAATTCAATATGCAACAGGGCTCGGTTTGCAAATTAGAACTTCCGCGGAAACGAGCTGTTCCATACTTAAGCATACGTTGCCTCGTGTATGTCGGGTTAGGCGTTACAAAAGTTCCTCAAATATGTTCACAACTTTTTTGCAACGGGAAATGAGAAAAGTTCGCCCAATATTGAATAGGAAGTGGGCGCGGGTCAAATGATGCGGGGTGAGGTTAACGTTTGATGGGACAGTGAAGAAAGTCGTAATTGCAAATTTCGCGGCTGTTCGAACGCTATTGGCATTGTACCGTTAAATGGGGTTACTTTGAACTGGTTTTGGACGTTTTTTGTAGGCAACTTTTGTTTAATATCCTAAATTCCGAATTTTTTTATTCAATAGGGAACAATGTGTCCTTTCGCTATCAAATGTATAACAAAGTCAAGCCCCCACCCCAATTTTATATATTTTATTAAGCATTAAAGTAACGTTGAGTGTGGAGTTTCTTTGACAAGGCATTTCAATGCAACTGATGTCAAAGATTAAGGGTTACTTTGACATCACTTTAATGAAAAAATAATAATATTTCATACATTATGCAGGGAATTAAATGAAAAACAACGATTTTTTACAATCAAGTTGTCATCATTCTTAAGGGGGGAAATCGCAGTGAAATTTTCAATTATTCGGAAAAAAAAAATTTCGCTTAAAAGGTGCTTTAGGGTCTTAAAAATAATATACCAAATGATGGAATACGGCAAAAGTGTCCGAGTGCCCAAATTTCTTGCGTTGAATACAACGCTTTTTTACGACGCTTCACTTTCGTGCATACATATATAACATAAATAGTGATAAAAACGGTGATATTTGTAAATCATTGTCATTATGAGTGACACATCGTCGAGTCGTGTTAGAAAAGGGACGAAAAAGGATACTGCGTACGAAAATCGACTGTACGGTGCAGGCATTGCAGATTAGAGGTATATGAAATTTTCATATGGTTTCTCAGTACTTAAAACTTTAAACGCGTTTTTCTCGAAACCACTTTCTTTGAGCTCGCCGAAGACATAACTCGAGCAAATCTTTACCGATCGACTTGAAATTTTGGCAGTAGCTTCGCAACATCTTTCTCCACGGAGCTACGTAGGATTTTTTATTTTATATGTCTTAGTTTTTTTTTATCGACGATTTTATGGCGTTTTTTTAAATTAAAAATTGAACTTTATTTACAAACATGCACCATTTTGCGAAAAATCAATATATCGAAAAAATCCTACGTAGCTCGCTAGCTGTTGTTATATGGAAACTAAAAAATTTTGGTTTTTTCTTCCAGGTCAAAAATTAAGGAGTCTACGTCTTCGGCCATCGACACGCTTTCAAAAATAGGCGCCTTGGGGCATATGCTGCGCAGCCACCATTTTAAAATATTTTTTATTGAAAAAATTACATTTTGTACTTTTTTAGTATTGCTATAAAACCTACTTTACAGATTTTCGATTGACACTTTTATTCAGCCAAAATTAATTCCCGAAAATATGCCTATTTTTTTGTGTGCTACTGTGATTTCCCCCCTTAAGGAAACATTTTACATAAAAATATCAAATACCCAGAGTACTATCATAGGCACTTAATCAGTCTTATAATTCTCATTCAGATCAAAATGAACTTGAGCAATATTATAATAAGATTGAACAACAAATTTAAACACATTTAAGTGCACACAAATTTAAATCGAACTTTGGCGGTCTGTTCAAGTAGCTCCAAAAACTGTCAAAGTTACCCTTAATGTCAATTTAACCCCACTTTACAGTACATGCCCATGTATGTTTGACGTTTCATATCTTAGGACGTTGAATAAGTTCTCGCTGTTTTCCAACAGATGGCCTTACCAGAACTGCGTGCGTGTAGTTTAAGATGATGACGCATATATAAAGAAGTGCTATAAACAAGTTTGAAATTCAGTGTATGTCACTGTATGTCAATTCAGTATTTTACGCATATAAACGACAACAACAATGACTTTAGAGCGAGATGATTTTCAGCGCTAAGGTAAACGCATTTGTGCAAAGTTATAGTGCGTTTAAAAAATAAATTACTTCAAAGCACCTAAGCGTCTGAAAACCGCCATAAGATACGGCTTAATGATCGTAGTATGATTTATGTTATCACACGAAAATTTTTAGTCGACCGATAACTTGTTAGAACCCTGTAACGAAACCATTACTTGATCTACTTCGAGCCCAACGCCATCTATCGAGCGAGGGGATAAACTTTTGCAACCGGGCGTTGGTTGTTTTTTTGTACACAACTAACGTGATTTTTATTAGTTTATTAATTGTGCATAATATGCTTAGTTTAGTCCTAAGTGGTTTTTATCATTCGTTTTGATGTGTAAATAACTATTGTCATAAAAATCACATTAAAGAAATTACAAAATTGAAAAAACGCCTCCTATTAGGATACATGTATCATATTTGTTATTCCAGGGCATACTCTACCCGTGCACCCAATTTTATCCAAATCCGTTCAGTCGTTTCGGCACGATTGAGTAATAAACATCCAAACCTGTGCCTGTATATATATATATATATATATATATATATATATATATATATATATATATTGAAATCCTCCGCAAAAACTCCAAGCGAACGATCCAAGAAAAAATGCGATGCGCTTCTGGACTGGGATTCGAACCCGAGACCTTTCGATCACCAGTCGACTGTTCTGGCCACTGAGCTACGCCAGTCCGCTTACCTCACCTTTCTCAGATAGTCTCGATATTCGTAACGCAACGTTACAATATATATATACATATATGTATATGTATGTATGTATGTATGTATGTATGTATGTATGTATGTATGTATGTATGTATGTATGTATGTATGTATGCATATATATTCAATGCAATAGTTTTAAAGTTTGCACCGCTGTAACGCAAAGAAAATTCTTTTTCTATATTTATTATAATTTAAAATAATTTTTTGTGCAGATATAGCTTATCGAACTCCAGGAGAATCCGAAAACAATATTGCAGTGATGCTCGTAGTTGTAATCTGCAAAAAAAATGTCAACAACAAGTCTCTAATTCGGGAAAAAGAAATTTTTGTTGCAGTCCAACGATGCAAACTTCAACATAATTTATATATGTTGTATTTGTTATATATATGTGTTATATTATATGTTATAATAATATAACATACATATATATAAATGATTATATATATATATATATAAACTGCGCATCTAGTATGCAGGAAGGGATCCGTCAAATGCAGCAAACAGAGTTGAGTTCAAACGAGATCAAGAGAGCGCCCCCCTGCGTCATCACCCCACCGCAAGCCTCGTTTTTAGACAAGTATCCGGGTACTTCCGTATACAGGAGCCAAACTTTATTATGATAACGATACTCGAAAAGGAGAAAGAAGGTAGAGGTATAATAACGCGCGGCTCGTATATAGCGAAAATATAACGAGCATCATTACGTATATTCGCGGCTCAATTTGCCTGCACGTCGGTAAAGCGATACTACGAGATCGAAAAGGTTCGCGTTTCGACTCTGGATAATACCAACAACGAACGATGTGTATTTGAGGAAATTTATTTTAGGCAGAGGCCCAATCAGCCTATTCGAGGGTATCAAATATTACGAACGTGTTGAATATTTCACAGACGCGTTAGGAGATGTGCTCGGGTCGAATTGATACCGTGTGCGTAATACAACGTATCTGCAGTACATACTCTATCGGCCCTCTGACTATTTTGTGCGTACGTGGAACTTTCCAGGAATGTGCATGGTGGTCAAGTACCGTTATCCGTTAGAAACGATAACAGTTTATCCGAATAAGTGAGTTCAATCTGCTGCAGCGATGAATTAAAATGATGTCGAAGTTTGTAACGTTGGACTGCAATGAAAAAGCATTTTCATCGAATGGCTCACATTTTTTGCCAGACGTAGAGTACGAAAAACATTTGAACGTTTTTCAGGATTATCATTAGACATCTGCAATGGAAGTATGCAAAAAGGAAATGTTGGGTATTAGCAACAATAAAGAAATGAGATAATGACAAAGACTTTTCCTTGCATTCCAACGATGCAAAGTTCGTCATGAATTAGGGGAGTGCAAAAGCGTGAAATTGCAAAGGTTCGAGTTGTTATTAGTATTCTATTGCATAGTTTAAGAGCCCAGTGGCTTCACTCTAATTTCCAATGAAGATTTTTTTCTAAAATTGATTTATATGAAGTCAGATCGCCCACTGTGCTACGGCGAAATACCCCGCTGCGATATACCCGTTTTTCTTTTGCATTTCTCTCGAAACTATGTTTCACGAAACGGTGCAAATCGTATCTAAAAATAAGGGCTATGGAAAAACGGTACTGGAATATTTGTTTACATTGAATAAGACCTTACCCTATCCATTTGAGATAGAAATAAGAAAAACGTTCTATTTTCAAATCCCAAGTCCCATCGATTAGGACCAATTTCGAACTTATAGTCCAATCGGCTTCTTCACACTCTTATCGATGCAAAATCATCCGCTGGTGACGGTTTTGTTCAACTTTTATCTCCCGATAAAGGTGAATTCGGGCGAATTAAAATCGTTAAAGTTTTTTTTCTGCAACGTCCTCTCAACGTCCTCACAATACATACAACGGCAATAGAAAAGATTGTTATCACGCAACCGGGGGAGATGGACATTTTTTAACTTTCACTTGCCAATGAAAGTGGGTTCCGTTGGTCGAAAACCCTTAAAATGTTTATGTTTTACGATCTATTGTAGAAGACTGCAGTCTAAGTGTGCAACAAATTATAAAGAATTTAAAAATTGAAGAAAATAACATTTATAGCGTTGCAACAATGCAAACCCGGGACCTATTCGTTCGATTGACTTCAGTCAGTCAATAACGTTTTCTATCGTATGACCTGATGATTTTTTCATATGTTTACCATGTGTTCGCGAAAAATGATCAAAGTTGTTTTTCTCGTCGAAAATCAAACGTTTTGATTTCTAAACTTTGTCATTTGCGCCATTTCGAAAACAAAACAATCATCTGATCACGCGAAAGTTTTATTATTATACTAAAAGGAGATTTTTCTTTTGTCATTTCAGATGACCAGAACCACTTCCACCGATTAGCCCTGCAGCAACAGCGGTTTAAATAAACAATAGCTTCATTGTTTGTCAATGTTTTCCACTTGAAAAAAAAATTCAAACTAGGCAAGACTATATATCAATTATGTGTAAAATCCCGACCTGGTCATCTCAATACCCTCATCCCAAAAAAATATTGAACATCGACCTGTTCTTAGGACGCTAAGCTTATGCAGACCCGTTAAAAATGCATTTTCGCGTCGCAACTGACAATTTGGCCTATCAAAAATTAATTTTGTCCACTGTTAGGTACTATCACTCAAACCCGCATTCCATTGAAGCTACGTTAACAATGGCACAGGCATCGCAATTCGACTTCATCAAATTCAAAGGGTGTGATCAAGGGTAGAGAACTGCCAAATCGAAATTGCGATTCAGCGGATAATACCTGTCCCCCCGGTATGCTCGAGAGTACATCGGCGCTTTAATCTCGCCCTGCATTCGAAGGCCCGGACCAGAGGAATTCGGAATTAGAAACGACATCAGAGTAACGAGACATAAGGAGACCATAGTACGATCCTGCTTTCCCAGCGAATGAATTTCATTGCCATCGGAGAACGATCTCCAAGAGGCATATCGAAGGGCAAAAAATGTTGCGAGGGTTGCGAGGATTCGGAGGGACGGGCAGGACTGAAGTGAGGTGTAAGGTCTGTCCAGGCAACGCCTGGACCGAGGCCAAAACTCCTTACGGCTCTTCCGGCTTGAGAGGAACCCCTGCCAAACTCTTCTACCTTGCAACGGTGAAGTGTCCGCTGCGTTTCTCCAAAATAAATAATGGGCTGATCAACCGATAGCACTGGAGGCGCGTTAAGCGACGTTGGCCTGTGCTGATACTTTGATGGGGGACCGCTTACCCGTGCGAGTCGACTGCCGAGCTCGGAGGCCAATTTGACCGACTTTTTCGATGATGAACACAACTGATAATTGAGCGAAAAAGAGCCATCCGTATCGCCACAGGATTTTCTCAGGTTCCCTGCCTTAAGAAACGAGGGATTCGGAAAAAAGCTTCGGCTTGACGCCAGCTTCAAACGAACAGGTATTAAGGGCTCGCTTACGCTAGGTCGACTACCGAAGGCCGCAGGCATGGCAATTCCGAAAGCACGCCAATGTCGACTGCTGCCTTCGGCAGTCAACTAAGTGTAGGCGAGCCCTAAAAAGTTGAATAAGTTCTTGCTGTTTTCCAACAGATGGCGTTACCACAACTGCGTGCGTGTAGTTTAAGATAGTCACGCATCTATGAAGAAGTAGGTACTATAAGGAAGCATGAAATTCACTGTATGTCATTTCGCCGAAGTATACTTTTTTTCAGTGTTAAACTTGTCAAATTTCGTACCAAAGAAGAGTATTTGCGGGCAATTTTACTGCTCTACTCTATTCAAAAAAATATGCAGCTGAAGCACACAGAATTTTCGTTGAGACTTACGGCAACCATGCTCTGTTGCTAACAACATGCAGAGCCTGGTTAATACGCTTGAAAAATAATGATTTCGATGTGTTGAATTGGAGGCATTACTTCATGAAGGCTTATGTCAGACACCAGCTGTACTTGCAGGATCATTACAAGTTGATCACACGACACCTTTGAAACGTTTGAAAGCATTAGGAATGATTTTTTAAAATAAAGAATTGTCCCGAAAAAACAGCGAGAACTTTCTCAAGATCCCAATAAAATGTCCTAAAATCGTAGTTGGCGTATCAGCATCGTGTTCTAACCCAAACAGCTTAGTATCAGCCTAAAAAACGAATGTATAGACTCTATAATTCTAAAAGATAGCAGAAAGCAACGAGAATGCGTCCCTCCTAAACGAAGAAGCTGCGAAGCTTAATTTTTAGAGGCATGCCCCCCTGTTCATTTGTGCTCTATCTCTCTTTCCTTTGAAGCATCAATGACCTGTCCTCGCCAAAGCAGTTCACGATATTTCCGGATTGATTTTGGGAGAATCGCGCGCTGATGTAGAAAAAAAGCCACCCTTCCGATGTCTGTACAAAAGTTTTATTTAAACTGGATTTCCTCCTTCCCTCCTCCTCCCTGCCCGGCAACCGCCGCAGTCACCCTTTGGTGCAATGCCTTCGAGTCAGCAGGACCGTCCACACGGGCACCCTTTTTTCCGCTATTAGGTATCTCCAAGGACACAAATATGTACATACACTCGTACATACGTACATACATACTGCATATAAATATATATATACATCTAGATAAATCGATTGATCTATCGAGCGAGAGCTGAAAAAGATGTGGGGGCTACGAAATTTGGCACGTAAATCCATGTGGGTTTGGGGAGCCCTTTTGTTCGCTACCAATTGAACTAGCAGCGTGTATTCGTGTGCAGGTATGGGTTTATACTGTTAGCGGTTTCGTATGTGAGTGAATGTTCGAGCACCCGGCGAGCAGCGGAGGGATGAAGGGAGGTTAACTGAGGGGTTTCACGGTGATCAGAAAGGAAAGAGAGAGCGGGAGACATCGGCCTAAACGGTTTTCCGATAGAACGGAGTTAAACCGATGCGTGCATGAATGGCACAGACAATGTTAACATATACATATACATACATACAAACGAACACCCATATATGCATACACACACCCACACACAAATAATTGAACGCCAACAAGGGTAGGAGAGAAATGCGATATATGGATATCGCGTGATGCTGTCTATTCCATGCCCAATGCTGGGTCACTCTCTTTGCGCTTGTCTGTACGAACTCTCTCGTTCTTTCCCTTTCCCTCTTTCTATCTCCATCTCCCTCTCGATATATCTGCCTACCTCCCACAATGCGTTGCCCAATGGGGCTCCGCAGTCGCCTCGTTTTTTTGCAGTGTAGAAAAAATAATCGATGGCAGTGAAAATTTGTATTCAGATTCTCGTGAAATGGAAGTTAAACGGTTAATTGTGGGAGACAGGGAGAGAGAGAGAGAGAGAGAGGGAGTAAGATAGAGACTAGAGCATGGATACCGGTTTTTGAAAATACAGGGTTTTTCAATAAGGACGGGTAGATGTTTAAATGGAATAAAACAAGCTGTGTGTGAGGTATTAACGAAATTCTTTTTTTATTTGAAAGGTCTATGTACGCCATTATGTATGGAACATAACATCGTTCAAATTTCCGGCGCGGCTTCTGACGGTGGCACGGAACCGAGTGGTCCAATTTTCAATGACTCTGCCGCATAGTTCTGGCTGAATTTGAATGATGGCGCGGATTATGTTGACTTTAAGAGCATCGGTCGATTGCGGCTTATTGGCATAGACCTGCGACTTCAAGAAACCCCAAAAGAAAAAGTCTGGCGGGGTCAGATCGCACGATCTTGGTGGCCAATTCACGTCACCTCTGCGAGAGATAACCATACCCTCAAATCGTCCATGCAGAATGTGCATCGTGGGGTCCGCTGTGTGGCACGTAGCGCCGTCCTTCTGGTACCACATGTCGTCTACGTCCATATCTTTTAATTTGGGCCAAAAGAAATCGGTTATCATCGTTCTGTAGCGTTCGCCGTTGACGGGGACGGCCTCACCAACGTCGTTTTAAAAAAAGTACGGACCAATGACGCCGCCGGCCCAAAATCCGCACCAAACAGTAACTTTTTGTGGACGCATTGCCACCTGGTGAACCTCGTGTGGGTTGGCGTCGTCCCATTTATGGCAATTTTGCTTGTTGACATAGCCATTCATCCAAAAATGGGCGCAACGCGCGCAACGTTTGCACTAACGAACACTCATTTTGATAATAAAGTTTTATCATTTGGACGTGGTGTTCAATCGTGTAACTTTCCATGGTGATTTGGCATCAGTGACTGAATAATAAACAACAGATTACACAGACGCCACCAAAACAACATGGACGCCACAGGCCGCCAACATCTACTCCGACGCCAATTGACAACCCTATGTATAAATTGTACTATTGTATAAATGTAGTGTGTGCACACATATATACGAAAGAGATATTTTGAACCCATTGTATCTATCTAATATTGGCTATCTGGTTGGTTCGAACACCGTCCTTAAAGGTGATTTTTAAGACAGGGGAATGCGTAATGTTCAGTGTGGGACAACAGATAGAGGCGTTATATCTGAGTAGAAAAAAATGTTGACCGTTTTAGTGCTCATTTTCCGAAGCGCCTCCAAGCGTTCCACATCGCACGAAACAGCCTAGACGGTGCAAGTAGCAATTTGGAGTTTTTTAAATCCAGTCAAAATATTTACCAAACCAGCCTAACAACATTTTTACCAAATTTTTAAATTATTCATTACTCACAAATTTTTTAAATTATTATTCATTGAATTATTCAAAGTTCAAAATTATGCCGTTTGCGAAAAACCCATGTTTTTAATAATCGCGTTTACTTCTCTATCAAAACTAATGAGTAAAAAAGATAGTCATTTTTTAGCCGCTATCCATGAATGTTCTGCGTCCTCCCGGAGAGCGTCTTAAAAAACGCTTTTACATTAGTGTATTAGTGACTCAGCCGCCATTTTGTATATTTTTTTCATACATTTTTTTGTATACGTCAACCCATGTAAAATGTGTTGACATATATGTTGATCAACAGGTGTCTATGAACCCTCTAAACTTACGTTTGACTGCTTTTTTAGTATTCTCAAAAAGAAATCCCAAAAAGGTCTCACTTTTCGGTAAACAACATACATGTAACGCCTTAATTTGAGAAGAGTCCTCGAAGTTGAATATCTTCGAATCACCTTTAGCCATATATACATCTATAAATACACTCACACACAAAGCTCTACCTCGGAGCCAATTTTCCCCGAGATTTTTGGAGAGCACGACGTCGCTATTACCTCTGGTCGTATCAAGCTCTTTCCGAACAATGCACTCCTTCGTCTGCTCTATGGCTTGCGAAGATGGCGAAAAATGTGTTCTCTCTCATCGCAGAAGCCGAAGGACCACTTTTCCGTAACCTCACGACCTTCCAACGAATTGCCATGTAACGTAATGGCTTTCACTTTGGTCCACCACATTTTTTGCCGTAACTTTACACTCCTTTGTGACGACTGCCAGGGAGAAAAGTGGAGTAGCCGCTAACCCTCGGGCATGTCAGAGCCACTGTAAAAACGTCGTCCGAGAAGTAACGCAACTTCGTAGACCTTCCATTCGGTTATGGTATCGTGGAAAAATATTATTTCAAAAATGTTCAGCTATTTTTTTCTCCCCATGTTCGTATCTTCGTATTCATCACTGCATCGCGATATTTTCATTGTCACGAATTTTTTAACCACCGATCAATCGTAGGGTAAAGTGATTGGCCATTGGAGCACGGTATCGCTATGCATATATTCATGCCAAGATGGATGAGTCCCGTCGGCAAGGAGGTTAGCGCACACATATGCACGAGAGACACGGGATGATAGAGAACTTGGAATTTACGACGGAGGTTGCAAGGGGTGAACTTCTGTCTATGTTTAAGATGACTTTGAAGCCATTTTGCTTCAAGGACATTCCCCATAGTATCCGATTGTACCCATATTCAACATTATACAAGCCCCGACGTCTTGGAAATCACCTCTCAATAAAAGCAAACATATCTATGTGGCGATCCTTTCAAGGACTCTCCTGTCTCCAAAATCACTGATTCGTTCGACAAAATTGTTAGAACCGTCCCCAAAACAGCTGAATGGGCCGAGAGCCGACAAAACGTAGATACGGAAGCTTCAATGTACCCACCCACGCGCGCACACTGACAGGCTAGTTTAAAATATACACGTACATAGGACGAATTAGAATTGGTGCGTTACACGCGTGAAGAGTGCACAAGGAAGAATGAGAAAGATAGAAATAGACATTACGGCACCATGGGGAACAAACAGCTACGAGGACTTGCACTTCACCTGCTGAAATACACGTATGTCTATATCGCTCGATGTACAACGACAGTTGTGCAGTGTGTCGAGAAAGTGCCACGTTGACTCTGTGTGTCTCTTTCTTTCTCTCTCTCTGTCTCTCTCCCTCTCTCATTCTCTTTCCATTTCCGTGTACGTCTAGGCAAGGCGTGAAAACCGAGAGAAACTATCAACCAAACGCGAGAGAAGCGTAATGGCGGTACTCCTAATGGTAAACGACATGAGGATACCTGTGGGTTACAAATTCAAACTCATGTTGCTAGTGGTACGAATCGTATCGTATGATTAAGTGATATATGGCAAAAGGAGTATCCCATGACTGTTGTTACATTTACGGGAAAAGGGGGGGGCTGGAACAAGAACAGCCTGAGTGCTCTGCTATCAATTATCAAAGTTATTAACAATGATATTTGGTAATGCGAGGGTGGTTCGATAAGTAACTGGGTTCGCATATATTAAGACAGGACGAGAGCTACATCTGTATGTGTGATTTTGAAGCTTCCACCCTATGGACTAAAACTGTATAGTTGCAAGTCATCCTAACTTCGAAGGGATCATGTCGAAAACTGAGGTAAGATACAAAACTCAGATTGTAGTCTTTCATGTCGAACCATTCTCGTACTATTATCATTATTATCATTATTATTATTGTTGTTACTATTATTAGTATGTTCAAGTATGCTATTGCCTTTGCTTAAGAGCAATAATAATCCAAAACTCTATTATTATTCTTATATCATTATCTACAAGCCCCGATATGTAACCGGCACTCGCGATAATCTTAGGGGAGCATATCAAGTAGGAGTCTCCGACGGATTGCTTACAAATACGGTATTATAATTAATCTTAATTGGCTAGAACAGCCCCATCGTTGGCGTTGCTGGGTGCACCAAATGCCCAGTATCGTCCGGGCTCAGGAACTTGCTTACGGTGTGGCATGTATCCATAATGATCGTCTGGATATATTTACTCGCTTGTATGTGTCGGAAGCATGACAGTGCGCGAGACATCGCTCAGCTGTTTCGGTAGCACTCCAGTTGGCGAGAAGACGATTGGCACCATTCTGACTGTTCTCATATCCTTCACAGGCTTTGCATATTCACCGCAAGTTCCGAGTATTTCGCAAGCTTCTCTTGGATCTTCCTGTCCGCGTCGTTCGCGTTTGGAATTGCAATGTCGATGAGGATTGTTGCCTCCGCATGATTTTCGGTCAGCGTTATATCTGGTCTGTTAGCAGCAATCGTTTTGTCATTTAAAATGATTCTGTAGTGGCAGTACATCCGGTGCGTGACATTATTCCGAACCTGCCGGTGTCGTACACTTGTGACACGGCTGCCATTCGGTGATTAGCTGACTGACGGTTGACGGCCAATCGCTGGTGGTATCATATTGGCTACCGTGTTGTGTCTGTTAAGACACTCCCCTTGACAGAGGTGCCGACAGGTCTGACGTGATGTGTTGGATAGTCTCGGAGCTGAGATAACATCGTACGCAATGTCATCTCGTACCTTGCTGATGTACCTCAGGTAGTTTTTCCCGCCGATCACTTGATCCGGGACAACCGTAAAGCTTCCGGTTTTTGGTCTTTACGATTGGGAAATGAAATCCACACCATTGGAAAGACTCAATAAAAAAAATACAAGCAATTGATATGGTAGTAGTAAACCTATCTTGTAATAATTCCAGCATTATTTCGTAGTAATTCATTGACAGTTAAGACACGAACATCACCCTTCGAGCGTTAAGAAAAATAATGCACCCCCTTTTGTAAATGGTTTTTTCGAGTTCCAGAGTCAATGAGAAACCTCGCAATTTAGTCATGTCCGTCTATCGTAGCTGAGTGCCCTACCATCCCTATCCTACTCGTCAGTTTGGAAATGTTAAATTTACCGAGTACTGTAGAAACAAAATTCCAGTGCGGTTACTGCAAAACCGTTGCTGCTGATCATGCGTATCCAATCGGCTAAAAAGAACGATCGTTCCAACTTGTTTTTCCCCGTTTGCCAAGGAGGGAAGAAGAAACGAGGGAGGAGGTATCATGCTGAATTCTATTTGCCGGTTTCGAATGGGGCCGTCTTGGAATACTTACAAGATAAGTGCAGTTTAAATGCCGTATATATAGACATACCAACGTAAACCATACGTCAGGTGTAGGGGGATCGAAAAGAAAATATACGTTTAGGCACGGTGGATTTGTGGCGTTGGAGGAGAATTTGAGCCCCAAGGATGAGGGCAGTGTCGTTATCGCCAGCGAGAATCAGGACTGTGATGGATCACGTCCGATCCTTTTTCGTTGCGCCCCCCCCCCTCCCTCTCCGTCTGACGTCCCTTATTTGCAGAAATGGCGCCCGACTGTCCTGACTACCATATCTCCGTATGTCTCGTATGCTACCCCGTCTGTGCACTTGTGTGCGAAGGGTGTGGGAGCTACATGCGGGGTGTAGCAAGCTCGAATTGTCGGGGTGGGCTTAAAGTGAGCTTTGAGGGTATAAACGAGAGAACTTCCAACAACCCTCGACTCTATACATGTATAGGGCGTGTTTCCTTTTTGCTTTTCTACTCCCGGTGAAATCGAAAATTCGTGATGTATTTACTTTTCCTCCTACATCCTCTTTTCGTGTACGAACTTTATCAATAAAACATGGATGTTCAGTCCTTTTTGTTCGTCTCTCCCTCTCCCTGCCCCCTCTCTCTCTCTCTTTCTCGCTCCCCTTTCGCTCTCGAAGCTGCCTCATAGTACCACCGGCACGTAATGGATGTACCTATCTCTCCATCTCTCATTCTCCCAGCCCCTCCGCCCTTTTGCTTTTACAAGGACTCCATACAGAATTTTTATTTCCACACCCGATCCTCCAGTGGCCGTACTCTATTTTGCGAGAAAAATGACGACCCCCAGTTTCTCAACGCGAACTCGACATTGACCAAAAGACAAACCCAAACAAACAATCTCGAGCTTTTACAAGGTTTCCCCAAAGGGCCCACCACTTTTCAAAGACTACCGGCATCCAACTGTTTCCACGAATATCTACTATATATGCCTAAAGAAAAGAATATCTACTATATATACCTAAAGAATATCTACTATATATGCCTAAAGAAAATCTACTATATATGCTAAAGAAAAGAAAACACATTATCAAGAAGATTATCTAGATATAATCCACAGATATAAATTCACGTCAGGCATATACAGGCATAACTAGAAGTGAGAAGAACAACACCAGGAAATACGATTTTCCGCATAACGCAACTAACTTTTGTGTACGCATGGTTTGTAGGTTGCGAAATGGAATTCAGCGAAGCTGATTCGGCACAGGTTTGACCGAGCGCCAACAATCGAGACAGGAACAGCAGCACTGGAGCATCTACCCATGACTCGCGGAGCGTATGGCATATACATACACACATGCACGCCTATGAATATACATATAGGAATATAAGCACAGCAATATACATGCGCGCCCACACACACACACACACATCGGTAAGCACGGTGCAGTCACTTGAAACGACGAGCTAATCGATATAGCCCCAACAGGATTCCCTATGGCAAACCACAATGATACTGCTATAGCAGCCGGTCTATGCAGAGCTAGACGATGTACATTCCTGTATGTGCGGACATATATACACCCATAGACACATATACATATAAACATAGAGACAGGGATGGAACGCCACAGGGGAGGTAGCGATGGGCAGGTGCAAGAGATGGGCACAAACCAGGTTTATCTCCATCACCACCATCGCTTTTTCGGCTAATTGACCATCGGCTGCATGCGAGATAGAGCAAAATCGAAACGATTGATAGTTCGCGCGTGTTCAACGAGAAAATGAAACAGCATTATCGATTATTCCACATCGCGATGACAATATCCAGCGAGCATACCGATGAAAACGTACTTTCATCGGAATTCTCGCACGCTTAGGCAAGTTTGATTTTTCTGCATGAAGTTTGAAGGGAAAAAAACCATCACGGCTGATTCCTGACTATACGCATTTACCCAGAGAAGACACAGTTCGGCATTCTTGTCTGGAATGCATTTTTATTTGTAATTCTTTTCGCGTTTTGTTTGCTTGGAATTATTTGATAGGATCATTGAATGAAATGCTGTAGTGCCAGTGCAGAAATCTGAGGTTGATGGTTCTGCATCCGTTTTTGCATGGATCCTATTTATTCTGTCCATTGCTATTACCTTCGTTCAAGGCAATGAATGCTATATCCTTTTCTATCTACATCCATTCAAGGCGATCAATGATGGTCGCTCACACTGACAACATCCCTCAATAAATCCAGCTCCTCGAGAGACGATCCTCACCAAGTGCAAAATGTAGTTTCAAGGCATCACAAATTATTTCTAAGAGTACCGCGATACTGTGAAGTTTTGTCAGAAGGCGACGAACAGAGATTCGCGTTACGACGTTACGAAGTTTTGCGATTTGTCGAAAGGCGGCGAACCGTTACGGGATGTTTATCTCGCTTTTCATCCGGTGCACTAGTCATTCATTTCCGACGTGCAGGATGGCAATTGCAATAGCAGAGCGAGGAGGGCGGGGGGAGCGCGTGCCGTTGAGAATTTTCGATAAAAATGCTTGGTCTCTATGAAGACTCATTGTACTTTCATTGTAACTCTCTCCAATTTCTACGAATTTCTGTCCATGCTGGAAGGTGAGAAGCGTAGAAGGTAAGAGCGCTTTCCTTGTGAGAGGGAGGCAGGAGGGGGTGGAGTGAGTGTACTTTCTACAAATATGGAATCGCGTCATAGAACGAGCTTAGATTGACGTGAATTTAACCCGAAATCGCAAAAGTCTAGCTGATTATACCATGATCTTGGCTATAAAATCTAACGGCAGTTTCATACCCTTGATTATGAGATATCGGTAAAACAAAAAATACGTATCGGCTGTTTTTTCGTCCTCTACATGTAGGCGAATTTACATCTCGATCGGTTAAAATTTCTCGAAGATACGCCTGAAAAAATTCCATTTTTGCAATAAACAATATAACTTTTGTTATTATCTGCAGCGTTCTCATATCCAATGAATTACGACGTGCATTCGTCGCAAAGAAGGGCAACGGAAAAACGCCTAAACGTAACCAAGCCTGGCGAGCGACGGCCTGGAGGATAGGGCAGAATAAAAACAAAATACGAGTAAAATTTATAAGTAAAGAGAAAAGAGTTACATACTTCCGAATCGGTACGGAACATTTGCGAGTGGAAAGACAAAAAACAAGAAGAAGAAAAATCGGTCATAAATGTAAAGGAAAACGAAAGGAGTAATGAAGGGGATTTAAAGCAAAGAGGAAAAGAAAAAGGAAATGTGGACGAGCTAGATAATAGATTTACCTAGCGGGCCAATAATATTATATCACACACATTGACGCAGCGAATAAAAAAATAATAATAAATACAGTGAACAATACAAACACCACATTACACACCTTTATACAGCAAATACAAAGTACAGTGTATAATACAAACACCAAATTACACAGATTTACGCGCCGAATTAAAAAAAAAAACGGACACAACAGAAACAACACACTCCATATTTTTATACGTTTACACCGCGAATTATAGATATTATTATTAAATCGAGCCAAAGTACGGAATTCACTGAACCAAACTCTAAATATCGATACTTCGAACGAGTCTATTTTAATTTTTTCCCCGATCGAGTCCCGAACCTTATACATTTTGAGTGTAACGAAATTCGACCCGTTACAATACAGTACTCGGAAAACGAAACGTCGTTGCAATTTAAAATGTTTGAGACGAACGAAACATCCGCTATCTTGAAAAATACATAGCCTGAAAGAAAAACAGCATGCGTGCATCATCCCGAAGAGTCTATACGTCTGCCGCGCACAATGAATAGAAAAGAGGGTGGAACGGAGTGTATCGATGGATTGAAGTCCAAAGTAGAGGTTGGAGCCCGTGAGACGATTTCTCGCTCATACTCTGTTGTTTCACGGTGGTATCGTTTGATGTTTCGTCCTTTTGTTCCCATTCCTCTTTTTCAGTGTTGTTATTTCCCTCTCGCTCTCGATAGTCTGCATTTTTTGCTCTTCTGGATGATGACGTCTACACTGTACGTTATATGTCGGGAATATTAGTGAGAGAGGTTGAAACGTGAACGGGGGTGGGTGCTGCGGTGATATTGAACGGGCTTCACATCCCAGCGGTGGCAATGTGTTCTTCCTCAATTTCTCTCTCTCTCTCCCATTTTCTTCTTCTACACCCTCCCTGTCTGACTTTACCCCTTGCCAACTCTCTTCTCGTCTCTCCGTCTCTCGGTAGCCATATCCTATCTCCCAACATCAGTATAATCAATCAGTGTCAACGACATGCTTTTGCCAACCAACTATTTGTGCAAGCTCCGCGCACTCTCGGTGAGCCCATCGGAGTAAGTATCTCCTGAACCGTGTGACATCATGTATACGTGGTTTGGGTACGTGCCTCGTATCTGTGTGCGTGCGCATGTGCCGTCAGATTCAGTAGAGACATACGGCCTGTGTGGGGGTCCTATGGGATAATCAAGCGGGGCGATAGCGTAACCACTTTGGAAGACGATCCAACCGCTGGACGAACGCGGCTCATCCGAAACATCACACTCCCCTACGTGTACCGGCCGTTTCCCGAGATTCTGTGAGATCGAGGACCGACGTTGCTTTAAAGGAAAGCAACTGGAAGCACGTTTCTTAAATCCCTTGATTACGAGTTACTTTTTCCTTTATTGAAAAAAGAAAGAGTATAGAATCGTTTCCTAGCCTACTGACGGTGCCAAATCATTTTCACTACCCTGCACCGATTGAAACTTCAACACCGTCTGGAGGCTAACAAAGATCCAGTGATTTTTCTGAAGTCTCCAACGCACAACCGGAATGAATGTCCGACCAATGTGTATTTTCAAAAATGAGATTTGACCAATTTTCCCTTAATTTTTTGCATTCTGCAAATAGACTTTCCATCGGCCGAACTCTGATGTCAACCCATTTCTTACATACGGCAGAGCCGTTAACACCACTAAGCCATCGTCATCGATTCGACATATTTCCAAAAGACACATTCATCACTGTTCTCTGGTATCACTATTTCCAATGATTTAATTGCATCGGTAATAGGAAAACCGTGGTAATGTAAGACTGCAGCCTATCCGCAGAGTAGAATCATTTTCCCAATATGGGAATATTCCCAATCATGGGAAATGAATGAAGAACAATTCGCGCACATCCGCGCAGTACCACGAACCTTTGGCGGAATGAACACAGACACATACACACAGCACTAACAAGGAACATCCCTCAGGTGACACCCTTCGATTTTGTTGAAATTTGGATATGTTAGAAAGCACCGAAAAGTAAGCGATACGTATTTTTTTTTATCGGCGGAAAAACGGTTTTAAGGGGTGAAACGCGCCCTCGAAAATAGGGGTGTTTTTCGTTTTTCGTCGATAATGGTATCGTTCTCATCTCCAATGAAAAACATTGGAGTACATGAAAAAATAAACATTGTTACAATTTGAATTTTTTTTATATCTCATACCGCTAAAACGTTATCGACGAAAAACGAAAAAACATCCCCATTTTCGAGGGTGCGTTTCACCCCTCAAAACCGTTTTTCCGCCGATAAAAAAAAAATACGTGTCTCAAAATTTTTGATGCTCTATCACATATATGAGTTTCAACAAAATCGGAGGCGGACACCTGAGGGATGTTCCTTGTAAGTCATATTTCACAACAGTGCGTGCGTTAATAAAAGCCCTAACAGACGATCGAATATGGTCCGGCCGCACCACGGATTCGGTTCGCTGTCGTGCCATATTCGATCGTGTGGAGAGCAGTACGCCGCACATTGTTATTGTTGTTATTGGTACGGTTGGTTCGATGGCTAGCACATTGAACTTGGTGCGCTCCGCACCAAATCCGCTCGTCCGGAGGTACCTCCGACAATTATGAAGTCCGAGAGCGATAACGAAAACATCTTTACCGAAAAAACTGTTATTACAGATGTGTTAGAACTGTATACGGACTTCCCCTGCTTGTGGGATACGTCCGACAGCCTTTATTGTAATAGAGACGCACGCAATCAGCATTAGGGATACTTTTAGAAACATGGAAAAATATACGGCCTCATTCGAGGATATATACAAAAATCTTCATCTCCAAGATCTTTAATGGGTCTCATATGACTATAGTCTTGTCTGTCTTTAAGATAGAATTTCGCCCATTCTTTTCTTTTTTTCTTTTTTATTTGTGCCGGTGTTGTGGCAACGATGGCAGCCACAATTAACGCGATTTTAGCCCGTTTTGATAAAATCGGAGGCATGATGACGTGTGCATGCACGAAACGACTGGACTAATTCACTGGACGGTCTGGGGCGCTGTGCGATCGTCTGTTGTGAAGAGCGCACTGCACGTCGAATTTGGTACGCCGAACCACATTTGATCGTCTGTTAGGGCTTTAAGGCAGGATTCTACTTTGAAACTTTGAAAGGCTAAATTGGATGAAAACACCCACCTGGAACACGTCGAAGGCATATTATATGGCCCAGGCATCGCTGATTGAGGGTAAGATCATTTTTTCTACGATTTATCACTCACCAAAACTTTAAACGCGTTTTTCTCGACACGACATTTTCAAGTACCGTGGTCGTGATAACTCAAAAAGTACTGAACCGATCCTTATGAAATTTGGAACACATATTCTATATGTGTGTACCAACCGACTTAACTACAATCAACTTAAAATTTTGATTAGAACTATTTTTTTATTGCAAAAAAAGACCCAAAAAAACGCATTTTTTTCGTATTTTAGCCGCCATTTTGTTAATTTTGCACGTATATAAAATATTCTAGTTAGGTCGGTTCCTGAAGACATACTGAACATGAAACTATTTGATTTTTTTGCTTCAGACCATCCGTCGGGAAGATTTCACGACCACGGCAACGGTACCTGCTTTTCGAGGCGTTGGCTTTAAACATATTTTACGTGTACAAAAAATGAATAAAATACATAAAAAATTTTTTTTTATGTACTTAAAGAGTGTATTTATTGAACAGATTAAACCCCATATCGATATCTTTAATAGTATTCTCAGAAAAAATTCACGAAAATAGCGTTTTTTTCATGGTTTCAAAGTAGAATCCTGCCTTAACGCGTTACACGGTCAGAATTGAGGCCTGGTTGCTCGGAAACGCATGATAAATAATAACACACGTCAATACGAATGGGTCAGTGGCACAGGCGGAAATCCCTTGAAAGCAGCACTACGCCCTCCGTACAGCGCGATTGCCGTAATTAAATTGACCCTCGCCGGAAGGAAAGGGCCAACGGAGGCAGCGAATAGACGTTCCCCTTTGACGAGCTTTCATGGTTATGGACATTAACTAGGAACGACGAAAGAAAGGGGTCAACTGGTAATGCAAGTCTGTACCACAAACCGCAAACACACGCATATAAATACGCATACAGGGTGTCTCAAAATGGCCTGAGATTTTATAATCTCTGACAACTGGCAGGAGGAAATATTGAGGTTTAATCATGGAGAATTATACGATCGCGCAACGCCTAGAAACTGTTATTTGTTGCATTGTTACAGTACAGCATAGTTATTGCTGATGACGTTTCATGGTCGTGTTATTTCGCGCGGCGGCGATGTGAATTGGCCATCAAGATCGTGCGATTTGACGCCATTGGACTTCTTTATTTTGAGGTTTGCTATAAGAAGAATCGTATGACAATGACTCACAGACCATTCCGTTCACAGAAAACCCATACCGGTATAGAGAGCCCCACGTTGTTCTGATTCCCTGGTGCATATATAGAAGATTGACTCAAGTATCTACACCAAGGTCTCAGATGTATTGGCCTTCCGTTCACTGGTGGATGCGAGTATTGGCTATGCCCAATGCTGCTTAAGGGGTTACCCCCACTTGCGATTTTGAAAAAATCGATTTTTTTCATTGCATTTTTTTGAAGTATAAGTATCTGAGAATATGTCCTGAAAATTTCAAGTCGATCCGAACAAAATTGACTGAGATATAAGCGTTGAAAGAGAAGAATCCGTAGTGTAAACGACCGGCTAGTCTGCCGTCTGGCGCGCGTTTTTCTCAAAATGGCATTTCTGAAGTCGGTGACCAAGATTACTCGAACACTAATGAACCGATCTTCTTGAAATTTTGCAGGCTTATTTAATACATAAAAATGTAGTCTTTAATCGTTCGATTTTTTTTTCGAAAAAAAATGGCCGTTTCATAGCCAAAAAACGGCCGTTTTTGTCGTTAAAATCGACCCATTAACTTTGACTGTCCGCCATTTTGTAAAAAATGAATATTTTTTAAAATCCTTCGATTAAAGACTAGTTTATACTTATATTTGACTAAATCCATCCGCATTTTTTTTTCAGATGATGCACTTCGCCGCAATGTTGGTCACCGCAAACCGTGTATATAAAAACATTATTTCATTGACGGCCATTTGCCACTAAACAATGTAATATTTTTCGATAAAAAAATTACTGAAAGTTCTTCAAGATGTGTTCTTTAAGATGGTATATTGATCGATTAAAAAAGTTTTGTAGTTTTCTTTAAAAAAAATTCATGAAAAAGGCCTTTTCTGCGCTACAAGTGGGGGGGTAACGCCTTAAGTCGAAGGACCGCTGGAGTCGAACTCCGGCCACCCATCCACCAGTGTCGAGAACCGAAACGATATACCTATTTATTCGGAAATCTGCTGATTGAAATTAGATATCCGTAAGTACATTGAAATAATAAAATAACAATTAAGAAAAAAACAGATATACATCACTTATCGCGAAATTTTCTTCAAATTATTGGTAAGTATACACAATGCCGATAGGGGGCGTAAGGACATACAGGTACGTATTGCCGTACGCCCAAAAAAAAAGGTTGGCTCGGCAAAAAAAAAACAATCAGTATACGAGTACGGGAAATGCAGGTGTACTGTATACTTAGTCGGGTGTACGGTAGGGGACACGCGGGAGCGCGTAAATTGAATTTTTGGGGATTGCGAGAACCTTGGTTCACTCCCTCTGTATACAGCCTCACAGCAGTTTCAGTTTGCATATATTTTGCACTCTGGTACATTGTGCACTTGTTTTGTGCGCACGGCTTTGTGGTGATTGTAGGTTGGACACACACACGCCATGTTATATATATTTGCTATATATATATATATATATATATATATATATATATATATATATATATATATATATATATATATATATGGCACAGGAAAAGAGAAGAAAACAAAGAAAATAAGAAAGCGGAAATAGAGATGGGAAGCCAGGAACGAGAGTAACATGCGAGGAGGCGCAGCCGTGTGGCAAGAGAAGACATTCAAAAGAAGCAAATTAGAATGTCGAGAATTGTTGGGTTGAGCGTAGAGTTGGTTGCAGCTTAAAGAAACGGAAGTGAACACCCTACGTATACAACGAAAGCGTGTCTCGTCGGCATTTTCTCTCACCAGAGAACAATTGGGTATGCGTACGTACATACATACATACACAAACATGTATATATATATGTGTGTGTGTGTGTGTGTATAAGCAAAATATAGTGACGTAAGTACGGGACTTTGTAGCAATTTAGTGACCGAATCATTTTTTTGGGTCCTGGGTAACTTATCAACATCGTGCTCGGAGTAAAAATAGCGCGGTGAAATTTGCAACTCTTTTGTTGAACACGTAGAGGTTCACGCTCCAAGCAATCAGCATTGTTGAAGACACAGTGTGGCAAGGGTTCTTTTCAATGCGTTCCTTGTAGGTACCATAAGTTATACCTGATTTCTTGTTTTTGTTTTTGTTTTTGTTTTTTATATATGTTCGTGAATATTACATGTGTTAGTTTTGCTGGATTTTGAGTGACGGTGTATTTTTTTAGTTGAGAAGGCTGTTTAAACATTTTTGGGGTTGAATGCGAAGGGTTGATACGGATGGTTCAGTGCACCGGACAAAGCAACTTCGATATAGTTGAGGAAATATTTTACGGAGAGTAGAATCTGTATGGACGGTTCGGATGGGATTGAAAGAAATTCTGTAATTTCGTTGTGGCACTTACTTGTTGTTTTTGGGGTGGAAAGCAACGGAGGGATACGAAGAATACTAGCGCGATACGATGAGGTAATTAGAGACGCGGATAAAAAGAGTTGTCGAGGTAAGGAACATTCCGATGTGAAGAAAAGAGATAATGAGAAGGAGAGAGCGAGAGAGGAAGAGAGAACGAGAAAGAAGCGGACGAATATATATCGCGATGCGACTCACGCCGTTTCATCAAACGTAGTTTCGAGAAAAATGCAAAAGGAAAAAAGGATCAATCAGAGGGGGCTGTTCGCCATAGCGTAGCGAGCGATTTGACTATTCACAAAATTCGTCATAGCTCGGTCAATTTTTGGAATTTTTACGAAATCTTTGCTGCAAATTGAAGTAAAGATTCTCGAATGTAAAACGGTACAATGAGAATCATATTTTTGGAATTTCAAGCTTATCCAGACTCCTCAACCATTATTACAGGTTATTGTGCAATAAACACTTGTCATGTACATATTTATAAAAACAGGTTTCCTATATAACTACGGGAGAGAAAAAGTTTTTTTATACCACTTAAGGATGTTGAGTTCCTATGAAACATGTCAATGTTAATTGTTCAATAAATAGCTTCTTAATCGTCATGAAATTTTTACACGACCGCCTGAATACTTCATGTAAAAACATACAAAATTTTCAGAATTCTATCATCATTACCTCCTTAAGGGTTGAAATAAAAAATGATAAGAAAATTCTGAAAATTTGGCATGTTTTTGTTTGAAGTATTTAAGAGGTCGTGATAAAATTTCACGACGTGTAGGAAGCTCGTTATTAAAAAACTAACATTTTGTTAAGAACAATTTTGAAAAGAAATTAAAAAAATGTATCAATAAACTTCGTTTTGTTTCCGTTGCTTTCAGTATATTGTAGATATTACAAAATTGAAAGGTCAAAAAAAAAACTTATTGCAAAGTTACATCAGTTTCCATAAGACAACATTTAATTTCTGGATGTTCATTGCTCAATAACGAGCTTCCTAATTGTCGTGAAATTATTACACGACCTCTGAAATACTTCATACAAAAACATACCAAATTTTCAGAATTTTATCATCATTTGCGATTTGGGACTCAACATCCTTAATACAAACTCATAATCACATCACCACAAAAAAAGATAACCTGCCAAAATGAATGTGCAGACAGATGCTGTAGTTGTATAATATCGGTAAAGTAGTAAGTAGCACGGCAGTGAAAGAGAGAGAGAGAGAGAGAGAGAGAGAGAGAGAGAGAGAGAGAGAGAGAGAGAGAGAGAGAGAGAGGGGAGGAGCAATTGACTTTTATGAATGCTTTGGAAAAATTCCTTACGTTAATTAGAAATTATACAAACAAGAAGGTACGAGAATAGTTAAAAGAATTTTTTTCACTGGAACATCTGCTGATATTAATATTATTATTTTAACGAAATTATTTTTAAAAAATAATAACAGACATAATGGAAACAGAATAGCGAAATAATTGATAAAGGGGTACAATGAGTAATATAACGATGGAAGAAAAACTAAATGCATAACAAGAACGAAATAAATGATATTGATGCATGAAATTTCCAAATAAACATTTGAAATAGTAACAAAAGATACGCAGAAGTACAATAATAGCAAAATAACGAATAAAGCAGGACAAGTCCAGAGAGAGAGGGAGAGAAAGAGGGACCAAGAGTGAACGCATAATCAATCCCATTGGCAATGTAACGAGGAAGGACCCTCCATGCGAAAGAACTCATCCCTTTCTCACACGCAGGAATGCCAAGAAAGTGTCTTCCAGTGCAATCAACTTCAAAACATGAAACAAAAATTTAAAAATTGTGCTCATATAGCTGTCTGATTATTCGCAAAGCTTCGGTACGTGTAGAGAGGGTGAAAAGGGGAGTATAAGAAGAGCCCCGGAGGGCACGAGAGAGGCAACTTGGCCCGATCCAGGGAGCAATATACCGGCACGATCTCCGCACGGTCCATCGACGTTGGAAAATACATCCCCAAAAAAGCGGGAAATAAGATTGAACGGGAAAAGATGACGTCGTGTAGGTACATCGAGGTAGGCCTGGGGCGACAATCCGCTCGACCGCAGTAAATTTCATTTTCGCAGTTTAGATTGGCAGTGCTTCCCTCGCACCCCCTCGTCCTATGCGCGACAGTTCAGGGCGCTCCAACCCCCAAGTGCGATTATTTCACGTTTAATACGTAAAATGGAATCGCGGTAAAATACATAAGATTGAGTAGACTATTACGAGGGTGGGCAAAAAAATTGCACCGGAAGTGCCAGCCCAAGGGGCGCTCTATATTTTACGGGGGGTAGGTTGCCAATCATTTTTAAGGGGTCCGCATGAACGTGAAATTTCAAAAATACGATTTTTTACATTCGTCGTTTTATAACCTAGGGTCGTAACTTCAATTCGCAACAATGATGTTGTAATCATTCAAATAATTGACGGGGTTATGATTATTTTTCTGAACCGGAGTCGAAATTTAGACCCTCCTTTAAACCTCCTTTCGATCCCAATTTGTCATTCAATGGAGGTTCAAGAGGTTCAAATGGAAATCTCAAAAACATGTATATCAGAGCCTACTGAACCTCCAAAAGTGGCAGAAATTGGACTTTCTCACTCAAAGGAGGTTTAGTAGGTTCATCTGAACCTCCTTTAAACCCTAGTGAGCCTGATTTAATGCTTACGCAAACCTGCAGACCCTCTTTTAAACCTCCTTTCGCCCTACTAACTCTCCTTTGACTCCTTTCACCGGTGGCTCGCAGAGCCGTAGGCCTAAAGGAGGCTCAGGAGGTTGAATAGAAGGTTCAGTAGGGCTAAAGGAGGGTCGCCAACGGTGCAAATTTCTCCATATAGGTTCAAGGGGAGTCAAAGGAGGGCGGCGGTCTGTGCGTTACAAAGAAAATAGGTTCTCGAGCATTCAAAGGAGGGTCTAAATTTCGACTCGGGAAGGTTCAGATCGCCCACTGCGCTACGGCGAACCGCCGCGTCGATAAATACCCCATTTGCTTCTGCGTTTTTTTTTAAACTATGATTCATGAAACGGTGTAAGTCGTATCTGAAAATCTATTCGTTCGATTTACTTTAAATTCGAACGAATAGATTTTATAACAATTTCTATGGTATGACCGCACGATCTTTTGATACGTTCATTCGTCCGATAATGACAAATAATTGAAGTTGTTTTTTGCCGAAAATCAAACTTTGTTTCTACAGCTTCGCGTTTTCGTCATTTTCCGAAATTCAAAAAAGTATCTGGTCGTACGAAAGTTCGATTGTTATACAAAAAGTACATGTTTAATTGTTCATTTCTGATTACCCTAGTTGCCAGAACCACCTACACCGATTGGCCATGCAGAAACGGCGGCACTTTGTATGCTTTCCCATCAAGCATGTTTCGGAAAAATGGCATTGCTCAAACAATGCGTTTATAAAATGTGCCTGGTTTGAAAAATATGTATGTTCGAAATGTTTCTACGACGAATATCACCCTGAAAAATGTAAAACTGTTTCTAATGATGAATAAACAAAAACAACATACATAAATAATTGCAAACATTTTCGGGATTTTTATTTTCATTAAAAACTTGACCTAATTCGATAAATTAACTGCTTGAATATATTTAAATTATAAAATAAATAGTTGAACATTGCGAGAAATAAAAAAAAAACGGTAGCAGCGAGAATCGAACCCAAGCCGGCGGGTGACAGGCAATGCGCTTTGCCACTGCGCTACGCCGCTGACTTGGAAATAGTTGAAAAAATATCCCTCAAGCTCTACTCGGAAATCTTTCGAGAGCGTTTTCGTATGGCCTACTCAGGCGAAATATTTGGAGAGCCCTTTCCTATGGCTCACCCAGGCGAAATATTTTAAGAACGTTCAGTGAGGACCCACCTCCTTCTACCCACGCAGTTTGGGCGAAATCGGTGGGGCCCGTTCCGCGTCGTCATCTTGTGTGCATCGTATTTCAAGTGCCAATTTGCAGGCTTATTTAATACATAAAAATGTAGTCTTTTTAATCGTACGATTTCTTTTTTCGTTAAAATCGAACCATTAACTTTGACTGTCCGCCATTTTGTGAAAAATGAATATTTTGTTAAAATCCTTCGATTAAAGACTAGTTTATACTTATATTTGACTAAATCCATCCGCATTTTTTTTTTCAGATGATCCACTTCGCCGCAATGTTGGTCACCGCAAACCGTGTATATAAAAACATTATTTCATTGACGGCCATTTGCCACTAAACAATGTAATATTTTTCAATAAAAAAATTACTGAAACTTCTTCAAGATGTGTTCTTTAAGATGGTATATTGATCGATTAAAAAAGTTTTGTAGTTTTCTTTAAAAAAATTCATGAAAAAGGCCTTTTTTTGCGCTACAAGTGGGGGTAACGCCTTAAGAAATTGATTTTCAGTGGAACATTTTGTTATAACTGCTCATAAACTGAAAAGTTTTCGATTAAGGATGTTGAGTCCCCAATCGCAAATGATAATAAAATTCTTAAAATTTGGTACGTTTTTGTATGAAGTATTTAAGGGGTCACCTTAATATCAGCCTGCAAAAAAAAACGAGTGTACAGACAGCCACTACAATTGGACAATTTTCGTATGGCATATAGACCGTCAGAGGATTTTTTGTAGTTATGAACTGTCTGACCAGATGACAGAAGTCACTTATTGGGATGCCGATACTTTGTTCATCCAGCGGCGAGCTCGATGCGGAACGTCTCAATCGCTATATGGAAGCTAAAGGATGGCTGATAGCTGTCACACCGATTGAAGCCAAAAACCCCGAAAGGAAGTGGCTGCGGTTCTTTCATGGACAGTAAGCACGGTTTGCCCGATGCGATGGGAGTTTATAAAGTCTCGGAGCGTTGGTTTTCGCCGTCTGCGCGAATCCCACCGGCGAAGCTCGTCGTCAACGACATCGTCATATCACATGGGTAAGGCCCCAGGGAGGAGGAGATGAGAAGTAAACCGTTCGCGTGGAATTGGCCGATACAGGATGGGGAGAGGCATACACGCGGCCAAAATATATCCAAGAAAGACGCTTTTACTATTTACGATGAAAAGAAGTCTCGACTCTTTCAGGCATCTCTATCAGAGGGAGAGGGAGAGAGGGGGGGGGGGGTGAGAAAGCAAAAGAAAGCAAAAGGACCAAAGGGATAGAGAGCGTGAGAGATAAAGAAAAAGAAGAAAGCAAGAGAAAGCCAACTAGACAAACGGAGAGAGAGAAAGAAAAGCGCCTAAAGGGGTGAAAATCCGGCGCGTTCAAGCCACCATGAACTTTCGTCTCTTACCCTTCATCCCTCATCCTTGCTCCGCTCCCTCTTCATCTTTCTCTCCGCACCGTTTTTTTTTTATACACTCGTATACCGGCTACTCGCTTACGCAACTATACTTTTATATTTCGTCAGGTTTTTCGTACGAATACATACGTGACACGCGTCCCCACCCGCGGGCTACAATACCTTTGGGTATGGTTGAGAGAAGACGAAAAAATACCCCCCCCCCCCCCCCCACCCGACTGACGTGAGTAACGAAGGAGCTTTGAAAAAATGAAGAAAAAAGATAAAAAGAACAGGGGACGAGCGCCGGGATCGCACAGATAAAAGGGCTTTAGGATAAAAGGGGTATGAAAAATATTATGCAAAAGACATGGGGTGAAAAAAAACTTTGCATATTCGCGAACCTTTTTTTGACGTCTATATCGTATGTTACATGTACGGTTATGCCTGGCATAATACGTACGATACTGAATTCGCCCCTTTTGTCCTACTCGTGCGATAAACAAAAAAAAAGAGGAGTTGATATACGATATAAATAAAAGTATTAAAAATATGTACTTTATCAGATGTTATATGATGTTGAATAATACAATGCGACATTTATGTACAATCGTCGTTCTTTTTTTTTTTTATTTACACTGTAGTCGATAATCACGTAACACACATAAAATATGAATCTTCAATGACACGTTCGTGTTAGCATTAATATCGACCTCTTGCAATATCTTTTTAAAAATCAACAAATTTTTCATCGTTTTCAAATCCAGTTAGCAGACTAAATATTACTCTCGGTAGGTACTCAATTCAACAAGTCTTTGCTTTCTTTTTTTTTTCTTCTGCAAATTGCGCTAACTTGTTTTTGTTGGATTTTTTTAACAATGTTTAAGAATGATCTATGAGGCATTGTTCTTCGCAGCTATTAAACTGCTCTCACGGCCGGCAGAGCTCACTGGGACTACTATTGCTCCTTGGAAAAGTTTATATAAGTAAGGGCAGTACTCCTTTCTAATGTGCTTTCTTGAAATTCCTATGAATTTCCTTCAATATTCTTGAATGAATATTATGTTATAAAGAATAAGTAGAATAAAGGATAAAAAATATATTTAAAAAATTACGCACACCCGCACACACACACACACACACACGCACAATAAACAAATAAGAATAAATACAATATGATAAAATATAAAGAAATACAATGGTCTACGAAAAATACATAAGATATAAACGCAATGTTGTATACAATTGGTATAAAAAGAAAAATAAAAACAATATTTTCTTACCTCGTTCAGAATTTCCGCGTATCTTTCAAAGTTCGAGAAAACTGCAGTTTCGCGATTTTCCTCGCTCAACGAGTAACCAATTATATTTTCCACGTATATGTAAAATTAAGAAAACGTTTCTCGCATCCCGTGTATGAAAGAAAATTCTAATAAAAAAAAACGAATTCCGTTCGCAACTTTTGCACGACTCTTACAATTAGATGTACGGAGCGAAAGTTTGCGCTATAAGGTGCCTCTGTATGGAGTTGTACAACTGAAAGTATACGCGTAACACAGAACTCATTCCCTGTATGGATCGCGTAATGAATTTGTAAAAAATCGTATTCGCGCACCGTGTGTTTTAAACCCCCCGGGGGATTCTCGCGAATTCAACCTGCATGTGAAGATACACGGGTGCACCACCTCGCGGAGTATAGTGCACATTGTGTGTAGCTCTATTCTCTAGTTGATAGCGAGCGAGTACAAAAGGATACAAATGCACTCAAGATATTGTATGCAGACCGTAGTAACTATAGTGCCCGTGCTCGGCGTCTCGGATAAAAAAATCCATAAGAGCATTATTAAGGGAGACAAGAGGTGTATGTGTATGTAAATATATGTATGCGTATATATATATGTATATCAACATACATATGAAATCTAGATAAGAAATAACCAATAATATCTTATATATGTACACTGGTGGGATTAATCCTGAATACGGTTAATAGGAATTTGATTTTTTTTAAAATATTTACGCATAGGATATATATTCTGTTACGCTGAAATGATACTGTAATATTTTTATTCTTATATTATACTTCACATGGACGAAATGGCGTTGAAGTATGCATCGTTGGAATGCAACGAAAATGATCTTTCTTTTCAATTTCGAACATTGCCTTTGGTCGACTAAAAGTACGAGAATTATGCAAAAATTTGTCAGAATTCTCACTTAGCGATCGTTAACAACTATGAAAAATGTTATTTTGAATACTAATGAAAATAGGGAACTAAAGAGAATTTTCGTTGCATTCTAACGGTGCAAACTTCAACCCCATTTAGATATATATATATGAAGCTACACACACGCGTATACATATGTATAAAATAAATAGTGAAATTCTTTCACTTTGATGAACTTATATATTCATTATTTGTAAGTAAAATTAAAATTCTTTATATGTAATGTAAATATAAGTTCATTAAAGGAGCAGAATTTTATTATTAATTGTATACACGTACATACATACACACATATGAATATTTATATATATATATACAA